>CM023362.1:24060054-24144463 GCA_013282895.1 Eriosoma lanigerum | reverse complement strand
GGGATTTATAAGACGTCACTCGACTAATTTCAGTTCTGCCAGTTGTCTTCTGGCGCTATACAATGCGTTAGTCCGTTCAATAATTGAATATGGGTCCGTTGTTTGGTCACCATATACCGCTGTTGACATATGCCGTATTGATCGGGTTCAGAATAGCTTTATTCGTTTTGCTGGTCATTGTCTTAACATCACTCATACACCACATGATTATGGGCCTATGAATCAAGTTCTGAAACTTGCCCCTCTTTCTGATAGGTGTCTTAATTTTGATATAAATTTTGTTCAGCGGCTAATTGAAGGTCGAATTGATGCCCCAAGGATCATTGCTGGACTTAACTTTTGCATTCCCAGTAATACTAGGCATCATTGTAATTTTTATTTACCCTCCTACAAATCCAACTTTTCCAGGAACGCACCTCTAGTTAGATTGATGTATAGTTCTAATAGTCATACTTATTACGAAGGTTCATATTTTTCTTAAAATTAATAATTATTTTTTTGTGTTTTATGTGTGTTTTGTCTGTTACAAATCTCTTTCTCGTGTAATTTTGTAAAAGCCGTCTGGCGTTAATTATAATAAATAAATAAACCTAGCGTCCTAGTATAAACTACCAACGGTAGACATGAAATATATAAATTACGTTATATTTATGACGTGTATAAAAATTTATTTATTCTCTATATAGATGTCTGAAGGTAGTTTCTGGGATGCAAAGTGGCGGCCGACTAAGTCGCATTTGGCTGGCGCTCTGGCGGAGATGGTGCAAACCATGACCCAACAGAGGCGGGTTGTTGTGGGTCTCGGAGGGGTGTTCCCCCCGAACCGGAATCAACTCCTGCAATGACGCCACAAAGAGTCCGGGATATCGACCTACAGACACTTCGTGAAAACGAGTGCCTGTGGGCTGCTTATGAGCGTGGTTGGCGAAATTAAATTTAAATATCGTTACGTGCGCGAGGGTGGACTAAGACCACTAAGAAATCATAATGCTGCATTCTTTTTTAATCTTGGTAACAGACGCATTCGTGTTTGTAAGATGTTCTTCAGAAATACTTTGGCTATTAATGACTGCTCAATCCGTACTGCCTTCGTGAAGAAAGATAAACTGCAAGGTGCTATTATGGCCGAAGATAAAAGAAGAAAGCATGGTAATCAGCCCAAGATGAAACTGTTAAAAATAGAGTTATAGACCATATCAACAGAGTTCCTAAAATTGAGTTACTATACTCGCAAAAATACTACAAAATACTACATTGAAGGGGGCAGAACCATAAGTGGCATTTACAACGATTACTTGAGCGAATGCAAGAAAGATAATGTTTCTTTTTGTAACTTCAATTACTTTTATACAATTTTCACTAATGAATTTAATTTAAATTTTTCCCAGCCTAAAAAGGATCAGTACGAAACATGTGTTACTTATGAAAATGTATCAGAGATGGACAAAGTGAACTTAAAGAATAGTTATGATCAGCATTTGGCGGAAAAAGAGCTATAATGAAAAGAGAAAGATAATGACAAATAGACACTAGTGTATAAAGCAGTATTAGCCGTTTATGATTTACAAGCGATCATGCCATTACCAAAAAGCGAGTGCTCAGCTTTTTACTATTAATCTAAATTAAATGTCTTAAATTTTACAATTACTGATTTAATTAAATAAAATACCGAATGTTATGTCTGGAATGAATTTAACGGCCATCGTGGAGCAAATGAACTTGGTTCGTGTGTCTTGAAACATATTGAGAAAATCATTGGAACATACAAGAATGTAGTTTTCTATTCTGACAATTACAGCGGACAGCAAAATAATCAATACATGTTAGCCGCATAAATCTTTACTCGATCACTCATAAATTTCTAATTAAAGATTATACGCAAAACGAAGGAGATTCCGTTCATTCTTTGATTGAAAGGAAAACTAAACAAGCTTTTAAAAGTGGCCCAATTTATACACCAGAGGGTCTCATTTTAATGATCAGAACAGCAAAATGAACGGATGAACCATTTTCTGTAAATGAACTTTCCTATGAAGACTTCTTTGATTTGAAACTTTTAGCCTCTCAAATTGGTCCTTTAAACCGTGTGTATAAATCACACAAAATCAAAATCAACCTGTTCAATTTAATGAAATCAAAGTATTAAAAGTTCAAAAAGACTATCCAAATTAATTTTTTTAAAAGCATTCTTATGGAGAGGCAAACTTCATGGAGGTAATTATTATAAGAAAAGCCAAGATATGTAAAAATTAGTAGTAAAAGATAGTAAAATTAATTATAATATTTGAAAATGTAAATAGAATTCCAAATTTCTCTTGTATAAATCAATAAATGTGTTTTTATGGGTACATCTGTAATTAAGAATTAATTAATTAATTAAAAATGTATTATTATTAATGTTGTTAACAACATTCGTTTTAAAAAATGTAATTACATTTGACATAATAAAAATTGAAAACTCGATAATATTGATGACAATTTATATCACTATTTAAAACAATTAATAATTTATTAACATTTTCCTTCTCACTTTTTACAGACTTAGGACTGTCTGCGAAAAATGTGTTTCACATGTGTGATTAAAAATGCTTTAAGATTATTATTAATATTGTTCTATGGTAAAATAGTGAAAGTTCATAATATATTTATAATTTTTTTTCATATTTTCCAAAATAGTGCGTTTCAATTAATTTATATAGTAATTTTAAATAAATTTTATTTAATGTGTTATAACATGTTTTTATTTCAGTTTCATTAAAATATGTTTTCTGTATTAAACCACTAGCTACGCATGAGTGTATGGGTAAATTAGGTTAGGTCTTGTGTTTGTGTAGGAGAGAGAATTCCTAATTTAAAACAAGACTAAACAATATACTTATTTAAATTTTTTCATCAAATGGCTAAATACTATTAAAAAAGGTAAGAGCGTTACCGTATGTATATCAATAAATCTTATACTTGTCACCAGCGCCGCACATATAATTAAAGAATAATAAAATATTAAAATGTGTAATTGAAATAGACATATATAATAACTAGAAAGCCATACATACCACTTCGATAAATAATTCAGATGCGGTAGTCGCCATTTACCAAATATTTACATTTTTATGTGAAAACTGTATTTGATAGAACTAACCATTTACGGTTTACCGTTTTGTGAAATTTTTTCTTGTTGATTGTCAAATTCTCATTGTTTTTATATTACTTGAGATTGATAATTTTAATTTAATTTTGTATACATTAAAATTGTAATTTCTTGTTCAGTACATGAGTACTATAACCGTCAAATGTGTAAAGCTGGTGGTAAATTATACCAGTGCTATTACTGTCCACTGATGCCCTTCAGGTTACGGCATCAAAGCTTCCGCTTGACCATCACGTAGAATGTGGTGTTCTAATGCTGCGCCTGAAAGATGGGAGAATCTCCCAGACTGACCTTGAGTTAAGAAAGGCTAGGATTGTAGACTTGTCAAGATAGGTGGGATTTGTCAAAGAAAGATAGGTGGATGCATTTCATCTTCCGCGATGTTAGGTTTAGGATAGCGATTTATCCCCCTGGAGTTAGACTACTACGACTCATCATGACTGGTTGATGTAGGTGCGAACAGAAACTGAAGACGGTGGATCATGTCCTGTGCAGGTGCTCCCGATTAGGTAGTATTAGAGATGGGCTAATTAGGGCAATGTCCGGATGGTCAGGCTTGGCCCTATGATGTACGCAAGTTCGTCGCATCGAGGGCTAACTTCCGGGCTTTTGCAATTTTTGCGAAAGGAGCGAAATTACTCAAGGACAAATATAGGCATGCGAATAGGTTACGTAGGATCAAATCAGATTAGAGTAGATATGCAGAATAAGTTGGCGCTCTGTTAGCTTTGTTTTCCCCAAGATAGGTAGGGCAGTTAGGTAGAACTAGGTTAATATTATAAGTAAGTTAAATTAGGATGATTTATTCTGGACAAGACCAAGCTTATAGCTGACACTACCAAAGATGCTACTACAGACATGCTAATCTACCGGTTCAGGTTTTTTCAAAACTAAACCACCCTGATGGTCTAATACAGAGGTCACCAATTGGCAGACTGCGGTAATAAATTTAATAATTAACTTAATAATCATTTATATATTATAGAGAATATATTAATTAAAGTAAATATTTTAATTAACCATGTATTGCGGAAATCGGCAAAATTCACAGAAATCGTATTTTGACGAAATTGATTTCATGGGAACTGATTTTGAACATAGGTACTTGAAATTTGTTTTGAATATTTACATAAGTAGTTTACACACAGTAAACTTTTAGAACGGCTTTTATCAGTTATAATGTATTACAATAAATTATTATAGTATTATATTGAGTTTCGCTCAGAATCGTATTTTTAATGCAATATCATTGCTTTCAAATCGTATTTAAAGTATGTCACCAATCTCTCCAATGACCGAAGGGATAATGGAGGAACGTTCAAAATCGACCATTTCACTTTAATTTGTATCGTTACTATAGCAATATACTACACTAGTATAAATTACTTATATTTGTATATTATCCTAAACAAACAGTGAAGAAGGGAAACATGAAACAAAATCTTTACAATAATCAGTATGTACATAAGCAAAACATCTCAAATATAATAATCATAAATCGTAGCATTTGTATATTTCTTTCAAATGATTGTAATTATATTAATACTTATTGTATAATATGTTTTTCAAATCCAGACAGTACAAGACATGTCATTAATTTGACTTAATCCGATTGTATAATAAATATTATGTAATTGACTATTACTAACACGTAGTATTACGTGTTTATTAGCATAATGATGCACTACAAATATAACAGTTTTTTGTATTCTCAGAATACTCAATGCGTAATTCAGTGTTTTACATTTTCATTCGCATCATTATCTAAGTCCATTCATGTTTTTTTTTTTTTTATGTATGTAATCGTTTTAGAACGCAACAATGTCAAATCGAAATATAATATAATAAACACAGTTCATTGGTGTATAATATCCAATATCCAGATTATATTATAAAAATAAATTAATAATATACGGTATAATGAAAGGTTATTTCCTCAACGTAAATTACACTGATGACTGAACATATAATTGTGTTTTACACGGTTATCTACAAAATGGAGTAGATAATTGTAGTGGGGAATGTGTCAACGATACGTATCGTTACGCACGCTCGAAACAATTTATAAATCTAACAGTCGGTGTATATTGAACTTCGATATATTCATTCTTAATTATAAAAACAAATTAAGTTTCCAGTTTCCTTACACATCACGGTTTTTTGGCCAAAAACTACTCATCCTGATTTCAACGGTCTGACCAGATACGGACTCTCCTCCGTATATTATACAATTACCGTCATTTTGAATCGGATTGTTTTGAAGATAAGATTCAAGATATATTTTTCCTCAAACACAATTTTCAATTTTAACATTGTTTTAAATTACCTAAAATTAAAAATCTTTAAGTAATATGTATGTAAAAATAACAAATATAAATATGTTATATAGATATACATTTTATTGTATAGGTTAGGTGTACATATAATATATTTATTTTTAAGAATAATTATGTTAGGTACAGATAAATTATAGAATAACGTTATAACATAATTAAAATTCATTAAAAAAAAAGACTAGAATTTATACTTGAATTAGTACAATATAAATATATTGTATTTTCATTGTTCCCTATAACGTTAGTGGTATTGGTAATATTATCTATAAAACATGGTTAAGTGAAAAATGATTGTAATAATAAATATTAGACATTAGTTATTAATATTTATTACAATTTACAATATCATGTAGATAGCAATAGATATCTATAGTTTTCGTATTATATTTATTTGTTATTTTCAGATTAGCTTTATTATATCACACATATTAACAGAAATGTATTAATTTTCGAATGATTGTATAATTTTATTCGTTTCCGCTTATTCAATATGCTAATGTTCGAAATAAACAATTGCCAGCACCTACAATTTGTTTTATTTCAGTTGCTTCTTCAAAAACTTGTTTTCTTCCTTTTTTTAAAGTATTACCATTTTTTATTTCAAATTGTTTACATTTAAGGATTTTCCATGATGTTGAAATCGGATTAATATAACAACTATCATATATAGGCGTGCGCAGACTTTTACTTCAGAGAGTGCACTATAAAAATTAGGAACTCGACCCCCTCCCTCCATACTTATATACTTGACAATATTTTTACTATTATACATAATATTATAATTGACTAGCAAACGGCATATAGATTGACTTTGGCGTACACAAAACTCTCTTTGTAAATTTTTATCCGCCTTTGGCGGATTTAGGGGCGTTTATGATCTAGTGATCTACAGGTGACACCTTTAGGTGTCAAATCGATAAAATGTATAGACTATCATCAGTAGGGAAGTTGTTTTATTGTTCAAGGAGTATACACACAGGCACCTTGTTATGCAGAGAAATTTATTAAAACGAGTTTTATAGAAAATTACCAAAGGGGGCAAATCGTTTTTACCCAAATAAGTATACTTTACACATGTAACAATATATAGTGTTTCTATATAAATGTATAACATAAATACATAATTAATCAACAATATTGAAATTATTAAGCTAATATTTTTTATACATAGTTAACATTTTTTTTAAGACAAGTTCTTGGTGTTGATTTTATCTATTTCTGAAAAAAGTGCTTCAATTGTGGTGAGAGCAAGGAAGCAGGCCACAGGAACTGCAGAGTTAGGATGAGTGTAACTAGAGCGACCATGGTGAGGACGGACTACGGGTACAAATGAGTGCGAGGGGTAGAGACATTAGGATAGGTCAGTTAAATATGAACAAACAGAGGATAGTCTCGACCCAGCTGGAGAATTTCTGCAGGGGTGGCTCGGTTGACGTGTTACTATTGCAGGAGCCTCCGGTATGCAGTGAGAGGGTATATGGTTTTAAGGAGGAGGAAGTGAGAGTTATACTTAGGAATGGGAAAGAGGTAGCCACGGCAGCGATAGTTGTGTTTGATAGAGATTTAGAGGTCCTGGAATGTAGGGGGGTGATGAATAGATATTTCTCGGTCGTTACTGTGAGAAGGAAGGGGGAGAGACCTGTAACTCTCATCTCCGCTTACTTAAATTTAGCGTCCCCATCACTCATTTTGTAGAAAGATTAGGAGGAATGATTGAGAGATTAGGGGAGAGAATAGTGATAGGTGCGGACGTTAACGCACACTCAACTAAATGGCAAAGCGACAAAAGGAATAATACAGGTATGTGAGAGAGAAGCATGTCGGGAGAGTGATTGAGAAGAAGTACCTTACAGTACATAATGTAAGGGGTCAACCCGAAACATACCAGTGGCAGGGTATGGGAGCCTCCAACATAGACGTCACTCTCACTAGAGGTGTAGGAATAAAGGACAGGATTAGGGACTGGAGAGTGCTGGTGGATATCGCCGATAGCGACCACAGACTGATCAGGTTCGACATAGCGGTCATAGAGGTCAGGACTCCCCTCCTAAACACTGACCCCCCAACCCGTGGCAAGGCTTAGGTATAACATTAAGGGGGCGGGATTGGGAGAGATTTAAGGGTAGGCTAGTGGCAGAGAAAGAGGGTGTGGAGAGAGGCCTAAGAAGTGATATTGAGGAGGCAGCGATAGGTAAAACGATGAGGGATTCCATGCCGAGAAACAGAGGAAAACCGCCGTGGTGGAACAGAGAAATAGAGGAAGCCAAGAGAGAGGTCAAAAGGATCAGGAGAGTGAGAAACTGGAGAGGGGAGGATCAGGAAGAGTATAAGGATAATGTAATAGGAGATTGAAGAATAGATATATGTATGAGATTAGGAAAGGAAAGACGAGGTCATGGAAGGAGTTCGCTTCCTCCATAAACGAGGACGTGTGGGGACCGGTGTACAAGTGGGCTAGGAAAAGTACCGTGGTGAATAGGATCCCAAACTCTGTGTGCGATCACAACGGAGTCCTCACCGAAACAGAAGCGGAGACCGCGGGTGTCTATTAAGAACCCTGATCCCGACGGACCAACACCCCGTGGAGTTTAGCGAAGAGAGGATAGGCAGGAGTGTGAGGCTGGAAAATGAGGAAGTGAAAAGAGTGGTATGGAGGACAGCTCCCAACAAGGCCCCGGGTTTGGACGGAATAACAGGAAGAGTGCTGAGGAAATCCTGGTTGGTGTATGAGAATCAGATCGTTAGATTAATGGAGAGGTGCTTGAGGGAATCCATTTTCCTAAGGTTGGAGGAGGAGATTGAGGCTAATCTTAGTGCAGAACAGCATGGTTTTAGAGTCGGCAGGTCTACTATAACGGCTATGAGGGAGTGTGTAGATTGGGTAGACAGTAGGAACGAGAAGCTAGTCATAGGGATATTCCTGGATATCTCGGGCGCGTTCGATAATCTCAAGTGGTTAGAACTGTTAGAGGACAAGCGTGAGTTAGGCGCCACAGAGGCGACCAGGTCTATGATCAGGAGTTATTTGGAAAATAGGAGTGCTAGGTTAACGATAGGTAGGGCAACGGCTGAGAGTAGGCTTACGAGAGGCTGCCCTCAAGGCTCCCAACTAGGTCCACTCTTATGGAAAATATCGATGGATAGGGCTTTGAACATGGATAGGGACGATAGGATTAAACTCGTTGCGTATGCGGATGACATCGCGGTTCTAGTGCGGGTACAACCTTGGATATAGTTAGCAATAGGTCGTACAGTGTGTTTGAGTGTCTTAGGAGATGGGCTGGCAGGAGAGGTCTCGAGTTCTCCACTGGGAAAACTCAGGTTATGTCCCTTAAGGGGGGATTGAAACCTGGTTTTGTCTTTAACTTCGGCGACGATACGGTTACGTCGGTCAGCCCTATTAGGTATTAAGGTGTCTTATTTGACTATAGAAGGAATTTCTGGGAACACGTTAGAATGATAGCAAAAAAGTCTGAGGATTTCTATAGTAGGCTTAGGGGTGCCACCTCGGCGAACTGGGGCGTAGGGCAGAGGTCATCGGAACTCCTGTATAAGGCAGTCTTTCTGCGTAGGATTTACGTATGCCTCTGAAATATGGTACCCCGCGGTTAGGCTACTAGGCAGCGCGCAGAGGAGACCTCTCATCTCCATTACCATGGCGTATCGGACGGTGTCTACGGATGCCCTCCAGGTTACGGCGGCTAGGCTCCCGCTTGACCTTGAGGTGGAATGGGGGGGTTCTGGTGAAGCGCCTGAAGACTGGGAGCATCTCCCAACCCGACCTAGAAAAGGAAAAGGATAGACTTCTTGATGAATAGCAGGACAGATGGGATAGGTCTGAGAATGGCAGATGGACACACTCCATCTTCCCTGACATTAGGTTTAGGCCTAATAGTTAAGTCCGGTAGGTGTAGGTGTGAGAGGGACCTGGAAACGGTCTTGTTCAGTTGCGGTAAGCTAAATGACATTAGGGATAGGCTTGTTAGGGCAATATGTCCGGAAGGCGAGGTTTGGCCCTGCGACTTTCGCAAGTTCATCGCTTCGAGGGCTAACTTCCGGGCCTTTGCTAGGGAAGCGATCCTACTCAAGCAGGAGTACACGCATGCGAATAGGCTACTCAGGAGCAACGCGGGTAGGGGTAGTAACATCCCGTTAGTATGTTCCGACGTTGATGTATAAAAACACTTTTTCGGGTAGGAATAGTGGTTCGATTACCACAAGTAGGGTATGCTTTCGTTAGCAAATCGTGTCTAGTTGGTACATTATTTTTCTAGCTCATTTTTCGAATTTTTCCTTGGGAGGGAAAAACCACCAAAAAATGGCGGAAAATCGTCAACATTATGGTTTCTGTTATTTTAAATTTTTTATTCCGTGATATCTAATTAGGTTTTGATTGTAGGAATTTGAAATTTTTTTAGTATTCACAAAAGTATTATTTATGGGAAAAAAAATGTCGAAACGATTGATTGATTTTCTGACTAGGTATAGAGTTTTTAATTTTTTTTTAAAAATGTTTAATATTTCCTTCAATTTTCCGTTAATCGGTTTGAAAATTTTTTTGACGTCTAATCATATACAACTTAATATTTTTACAAAATATTTTTATAATCGTGACTGACAATTTTTTTTTTATAATCATCTAAAATTTGAATATTTTTAGTAGAATTGAATATTATATATATATATATATATATATTTTTATGTATGAAAACATTTTTTCGGGTAGAAATAATTTCGGGTATGTGAACGAAATGTTCATAGCGTCACCAACGACAGGTTAAAATAACTTTCTTCTATGCGTTTCTAACTATTTACATTCGGAATTAATATTAAATGTTTAAAAATCATTAGTATTAAATTAAAATAAAAAAAGAAAAATAGACAGATATTAATTTGTTCCTTTCTTAAGATACTATAAATCTATCATATTATATTTAAAAAATGTAACATTATTAATTATCAATTATCATAATAGCTCATAGGATTACATAGCAGGTAGTAACATAACCTATTACAGTGTAAGTATATTACTTAAAACTAAAAAGAAATTAACTCAAATTATACTACTTAAAAGTTTAAAATTGTGACAAGTATTGTATCCTAGTTTATATATTATGAGTTTCTATAAAAGTTAATACTTAGTTAGGGTAGAACAAAATTGGTTAAAAATAGGAATTTAATCTAATATTATAGCTTAAAGTGAATTTTAAAATTATCAACAAAAAAAAAGTTAGAAAATGTTAATACTTTTCAAGGTAATGAGTGTATATCTGTGATTGTATTTGTGTATTATTAAATTGTAATAGATTGACATTTAATATTTATTATCAAATTAATAGTAGTTATAATTTTTATCACATTATAATATGGCCCCACTCTCTCTATGATGATACCACCCAGAATATCAAATATCATTTCAATAATTATATATCATTCGTTTATGATAGATCTTGAATAGTTCAATTGAGTTTTTAAAACATGTAAAATCGTATTCTATTATAAAATGTTATTCCTTTATGTAAATTATGGATCTTAATGTAAGAATGTTCTTAACCATAGTTTCATAGTCATAGGTATTGCAAAGATTAATTTGGCAAATAAATTTTACCTTAATAAACATATTTATATATTATTATAATTATAGATTACAATAAAATGTGAATAATAATACTAAAATTGTCTTTAAAAAATCGTTGATATAAAATAAAAGTAAAATTAAATAATAATTCTCGGTGGAAAATAGTAAAAAAAAAAATGTATAGGTTATGAAACATAAATTATTATTTAATACATTTGATAAAATCGAAAATTCGTCATCATTTTGTGTTTGTTTTTTGTTTTATAAATTATTTCGTTTTGTGTCTGAGAAATTAAGTAGGCATCATTCAACATAGTATAAAAATACAACATTATATTAATTAATATTAAAGACGGATTCCTTGGTTTCGTGACCGAACAAAGTTTAAGAGTTCATCACTGTCTTCGCATACAAATGGTTTCAAGTGGTGACAAGCGACATCGTGCCATTTTACGCCATCTTGATAAAAGTTATTTAAAACAGCTAAACATGATTCATCATTGCCCTAAATAAAAACAATTAAAAATATTATTATTTATATCTATTATAATATTATTATATCATTTGCACAGTTAGAGCAAAGAACATTTAAATGTTTATATCTTAGTTTTGATTTAGTTCAATTTTTATGTGTCATAAAATTCCATTAAGTAACATAATTCAACTAACCACCAGAAATTTTCTGGTGACTTAATCTTGAATAAAATGTAATTGAACTATTTATACTCTTTATGGAACTATGTTATTTTTTTATTATAATATTATGATTTAAAGTTTGGGACACATTTTTAATCTAAATATAATTATTTAATTCGATGTTCATATAATATATTAATATTATTTTATAGTATAAACAATATCTCAGTTATATGATAACGAATTTAATTGAGGAATATGTTCATTCTTATTAAAAATATAAATAATACTTGTGGAGCTTCTCTATTATCTGGTTGTGCTTGTCCAAATCCTCCTGTAGGGCTCCAATCTCCGGAATTTCGTTGAGTTGTTGGCCCAATTTTGGCTCCAGAACCAGACCAAAACCAACCGTTTACATTCGCAGGCACCAAATCAGGTCGGTCACATCCATTGAAGTTACATTTTCGTCCTGATGTCCAAATGTACTTTATATTTCCTTTAAAGTGATTAATATTCCTTTTTAAAATTTTAATGTTAATATATTTTAATATAGATAATATATTTATTATAGATTACAATAAAATGTGATAATAATGTTAAAATTGCCTTAAAAATATTTTTAAAAAATCGTTAATATAAAAAAAGTAAAAAATGAATACAACTTTTCGGTGGAAAACAATAAAAAAATTTATAAGTATGAAACATAAATCATTATTTAATACATTTGATAAAATCGAAAATTCATCATTTTTTTTTTTTTTTATAAATTATTTCGTTTTGTGAGAAATTAAATAGGCATCTTTCAACACAATATAATATATGTATAAATACAACATTATATTATTTTTCAATATTAAAGACGGATTCCTTGATTTCCATAGATTATTTTTTTTTATATTAATATATTAATATATTAACATAATATAATATTCTTCGAATTGAAAATTTCTCGTACGTTAAATACCAGTTAAAAATTAATATAAAATAATAAACATTTTAAATTATGATACAATTTGTATTTCTCATGTTAGTTTGATACTATATTTTTAATAATTAATTGATTGATATTTTTTTTTATTAGGTGTTCTTAACTTAGTCTAATATAAAATAAACTTTTATAAAATTATTTTATGAGGTTCGAATCTTTGATTATCATATTCAAACACTTAGTCATAGTATAGACTAATATTTAAATTTAAATCATTAAATTATCTCATTATGTACCTCTGGCTATTCTTTGTTTAACAAACTCATTTTCTTGTGGAGTTTCTAAGCTTACAGCATCCATACAATGTCTTCGACAAATATTTCTAGCATCTAACCAATCCACTTCTAAACTCTTAGTAGGTGCATGTTCCCAACTGAAAAAATATGAATGCGTAACACCACGGGCATCTCGATATGTAGAATGACGAATCCCTAAAATACGAATATAATAAATAATTAATTATATACGTATATTTATGTACGTTTATTATTAATAAAATAAAAAATATATAGTCAAGTAAAATAAAATTTCTTTTAATACTTACTACTGGAACAACTACGTGGGTCCGGCAGTGCTAATCTTCTTTGAGCAACAACTATTGTTAATCCGAAAACAAAAAGTAGTATTTGTTTTATCATCTTAAACTGTAACATAATAAAACGAAACACATTAATGTGTAGTCCAACATTTAATTCCTTGCATAAATCTAAAAAATGTATTATGTGATGATAGTATAATAAATTAAATAATCCGTAATTTTTTTATGGCTTACTCGTAATTTCCAATTTGTATAATTATTTAAATACAATAGTTTAGTATAATAAATATATTAACAACAGTTGAATGACTTATATGATGTATTGTTTTATGTGACTCTAACGGAGTCTTTAATTTTGTACCTAACTATCACAAACTATTTCGAGGACGATCGTAACACGTAGATAGAAGAAGACGACTAGACAAAACGTACCGGTAATATTTTGACGACAATATGATTTTGATAAAATCAAAGTATAACCATAACACAAATTATTTATCGTGTGTGTCGTCTCCGCATCACCATTCGTAATCGATTGGATCCAGGTTCAGGTGTATCATTTAAATAATTTTACTTATTATAACATTTGTGTTGCTTACTCAAGAGCAAAGTTATTTAAATCCAAAATGAAAATACGAGTCCTAATAGTCTCTCTGGTACTATAAAAACATACAGACATCCAGTGTAAAAATAGCATAGACAGCTATATCTTCGGATTCGATTAAACTAAAATATAATTTGAAGATACGTTTCCCATTGTCAAATATAAACAAAATCAATTTTCTGCATATTTCTAGCTTCTATTTTATTGACTGTAATATAAATATGTATTTAATTAATATTTGTTTATGTTCTTTGTACCTAATTAAACCTACGTGAGGGTGTTATGAAACAAAAACACATGTTTTGTAAAGGATGTTGTTGGTATCTTGTCAATTGACTCAATTTGTAGTCTTTATGCTGTTACATTTCCAAATGTAATTTATATAATTATATTAACAAATTTGTGTCGTAATAAGGTTCTTATTTTAAAAAAAAAGAGAACAATAAACCTATTGAGGTGTAATTCTTATTATCGTGCATACTATTATGAATAGAAATGAACAAAAAAAATTACTTAGCATTGCAATGAACTACAATACTGTTATATTATTATATTTCAACACCATGCGAAGGTACCTACGTAAAATTTACTTTTTCGAATAATGCGATGTGATGTAAATAATATTTTATACGGTTTATTACGAAACATTTTAAATTTATAATATAATTATGAGAACTTTGTATTATACTCGTATTTATGTTATGAAATCGGTTCCAAACACCCAACAAACATAATTAAAAACTACTGTTGCATTGATACCTATTTTAATACAAATATACATTTTATTTTAATATTTAAAAATAATGATGTCTAATTTATAATATATCCATGAGCTATGACAGCTCATACTAATATTACAAACAATAGTTGTATTATATTGAAATGATTTTATAAAAATTTTATTATTAAAATTATTATTATGTATTATTATTAAAATGGATATTTAGATTATTTATTTATACTTAAACATAATACCAAATTTATACCTGTTATAGGTACCTAATTAATTTACAAGTTTAACATACAATTTGATACTCAGAATCATATAAGCTAGTTTAACTATACAATTTTTTTTAAACTCACATTTTCATTATCATTTTAATGATACCATTAAGGGGATATCAGATTTGCAATAGTTATCTTGGTAACTATATGGACTTCATAACATTTAATATAGACAAATGTAAATTTATCTGCTACATCATAATAAAAACTTATATTAATTTTATTTACACCATATATAAGCAAAATTTAGATTAAGTATCCTATTTTAAAGATCATGGTGTAATATTTTCACTCTAAACTAAATTTTGTCATTCAAAATGAAATTATTAAAATATAATATTTTTAATTGATTCAATACCTTTGCTCATATTTGATTTTTAATTTATTTTAAAATATTGTTATTTAATTGGATTCCAAACAAAACAGAACGAAACCGTCCGTTTAATCTGAAGAACATAATTTTTTGCTCTTTATTTCATTTTAATTTAATAATTCGTCATTGTTAAACCCTTATATGGATTATGGATGTATTAATTGTATACTGTATAAAATTTATGTTTGAGATCTTCTTAAATTATCTCCGCTTAGTGACAAACGTACGCTCTTTAAATTTTTACATAATTGAATGACTATCGATAATAAATTTGGATTTGATTTTTCAGTTTTTAATTATTATTCCTTGTTGATATAAGTGTACATTAAATTCATTCATATATAACTTACAATACGTATAGAAAAACAATAAATGTATAAAATTCGAACGTATAAATATAAAAAATAGAACTGCCACTAAATGTTATTATTTCTAATTATTGTATAATATTAATATTTTTTTAGATTCTGAGCGAAGTGAGGAATATATTAGTTTTACAACGATGTACAACTTTTTTTTTATCTGAATTTTTTTGATTTTAAATATTATGGGATAACTAATGCAGTTTTGAACGTAGAGACTTGTATATTTTTTTGAGTATTCTCATAAATAGTCTACATACGTGGTAAAATTTTGAAATACATTATCATTATAATATATAATATATCTCACTGAATTTCACTCAGAATCGTATTTTCGAATTCAATATCACTGCATTTAAATCTTAACTATAATAATCCACTAATTTCTCCAAAGACCGATGGAACAAAAAATAACATCCGAAATCGACCTTCCTGCTTTTTCATCTAGAAACTAAGAAGGTGGATCGATCAACATTTCCAGAAACTTAACTTCAAATTTACTAAACGAATATATGATGATTTTTTAACTTCACACAAATGAAAAATATCATATAACAGAAACAAATTCTATTTGAAGTAGGTATATCATATTGATACAAATTTAGATTCATATTGCATTATACGCACTTAACGTTTTTAAATTTGGTATTTTAAATTAAATATTAATATAATTAAGTATATACTAATAATATATTAAGTATCTACATAGTATGTTTAAAAAACATTAATATTATATTTTAATATTAATATTTGTGTACAAATTCGAAATGTTTAAAAATAAATTGAATAAACTATATTAAGTAAAATTTACTTCAAATATACATTAATATGCAATATGTGCTTGTTAATAAGTCTTCTTTATTATTAAATTATTTTCTGTGTTTTAAATTAATAATATATTCAGAGAATCCTTGATTTATTTACTAATTGAAATTTCTCCACGAAAAATGAAATCAAAATAATTGAATTTTTTTTTATAATTATTAAGTAGGTAACCGACTATAAAATAAAAATAATATTATTTTTAAAAAAGACGTCACGTTGTTATTTTTTTTTTTTTATTTGCGTGATGTATTTTTTAAAAAAAGTAATACAAGTAATATCATATTCTGTTGCTTACTTAATAATTTAAAAAAATAAAACAGATTTCTAAAATATACATCTTTCGTGGAGATATTGCAACTAATAAATAGATCTGAGACACTTTGTATTATGATAAATCATAAACACTTTAACGTAGGTAACCATATTTTTTCTTGATACTGCCGAAGTTCGGAAATATTTTAATATAAAAAACTATAAAATTACATTATTTTTATAATTTGAAATAATAAATACATATTAAAATATAATATTTATAATATTCTCGCCGTATAAATATACCTATATATTAAATAACTAAATATTTTAGTTTTTTTAATTTTAAGTAAATGTATTAAATTAAAGATTACCTAACTAATGAAATAGTTTAGAGTTTAAAGCGTAATTAATGTTAATAGTAATAATTCTTCATTTATAAATTTAAGACATTGTGTAGGGTATCTATATAAAAATATAAAATTATCTACTAAACTGTCTTTTGTACGCGTGGTAGTATTGATTTAATGAAATGTATTGTTATAATTTTAATTTAAACTTATACAGTTTGCATGTAATTTCCTTAACGGGGAACTCATAAAACGTAACAACTGATCAAGATGAACGTACAAAACGATTAGATTTAATTTTGCGAATAATATTAATCTAATGAAATTGTATTAATCGTTTTGTAACGGTATTGCTCGTTGACATAGAAAAAATTCAATCGGAATGCGACCGGTTAAAAAATATGATGTGAAAGTATGTCGTTTGCACGAACCGTTTATGTTGCACAGTGAAAAACGGAACCTGTATACCAAATACGATAACTTGTTTTGAACAAAATAAGTCGTCGAACTCAAAAATAATTATATATTATTATCAACACTATTATAATATTGTTTATACTATGTACAACGGAAGAGTGGTTGAAATTCCAAAGAACTTATTCTAAAAACATTACAAAACCAAATAAATAATAATCTGAATCGTCGATAAAATCGTTTTTGTATATCGATGTATTATTATTTTATAAATATGTATAAATATGAGTTGATTTATTATTTATCGACAGAAAAATGGCAATAAACGATCAGAGGTCATCCGTAAAGGGGGCCATGCGTGATGCAGTATATTATGAATGAATTTCAAACATATTCGATTTTATGTAGTCGATTATTATGATTGTCAATCGTGACTGACCATGTGTGATAATGGTTCATACATATATCGTGTCATCATTCAAAACAAAATATCAAACCTTTATCGCGGTATTATGACATAAGTAAGTTTATTTTCACTACACGTATTGGTATTTTACGTTAAAATATTAAAAATTGATACATATTTTTAGCGTGAATTGATTATATTATTAGCCCATATCGGAAATTACTTGCAGTTTGTAATACTAAAAATGACGATTTTTACAACCGTATTTTGAAATCTGAGTGTTATGTGAAATTAACAGCCAAATTTAAAGAGCTTGAACCAATTGCTGTTGTAAATTTTAAATCTTCAAAATTAATGGACCAGTAGCTAAATACCTTTGGAGTAGTTGCCAATCTTTGATAACACAGGAATAGCACTTTTTGTATTTACATTTTTCTAATAACTCCATAATATTGTTGAATAATCGATTTTAAGAAAATTTGCATGATATATATATATATATATTTTGAAGTCAATAACAGTGCATCCAGTAAGTTATGATGTATACGTATCTTTTTATAACACATTATTTGACTATATTCGATTTTTTCCGTTTCTCTCCTTCATTTGAATTATCTATAGCCAAACCACAATAATTGCAATGTAATGCTTCTTCGATTTATAAGTATGATAATTGAGGTTGGCATATGTCCCGGATTTGCTAGGACACTACTGGTTTTGTGACTTGTGTCCTGGTGAACCGACGAAAGATCTCGGGATACGAAAATGTTCCGGATTAATATTTAATATTTATAGTTGAGAAAATATCGATTTTTATTACGTATATAACCGTATATTAATATCATACGTTTATTTTATTCTATTTTATATCCCCGTAGCGTATTATCTTGTATTTTATTATTGTTGATATTATCTAGTCTAAACTTTAGACGATATAGCGTGGTAGCAACATGTTGGAAAGAAAAAATATAGTTCGTTGTTTGTAGTTCATATCGACTATTTATTTTATTATTATTATGTACGTTTATTTCTTTATTTGCATTCGTGATTTATTAAACTATTTTTTTTCTTTTAAATACAAGTGTTTTTTTATAATGCCACCAAAATGTTTAAGCTGTTTTACGGACAAATAAGAAAATGAGCTTACATTTTTTAAAAATATATACGCAGTGATAACGACTATGGCGTGTACCTATTGTACAATTTGCTCTAGTCCGTTTTCAGTAAGTCGTGGTGGACGATCCGATATTTCGGACCATTTAAAAACAAAAAGAATAAAACAACATATTAAGAACAAAATTTAAGACGGGAGAAATTAAAAAAATAGACGTTAAGTTACGTATATGTATGTATATAAGTATAAGTTAGATAGACGTTCTAGATTAAGTAATTTAAAATTAATATTATTAAAAACATGTTCCAGTTTTAAATAATAATAATAATCTGGCAACCCGAAATTAGACAATTTAATTTCTTTGGTAGAATTTTTTTTTTTAACTGAAGAATTAAAAATTATTATTAACAAATTTTCATTGATGAATGACCATCTATGGTAACTTAACATTTACTATAGATTATTAAACCACACCATATCCGACCGTCCAATATAAATCGGCTTATTATTAATAAATCTATTTTCAATGTTTACATGTATTATAATGAATTCACTTAAATTTTTAAATCTACTTTGATTGCGCATGTAATTCATAAGTCTGTCAATCACGAATAACTGACAATCTTAAATAATCATGTATCATAACCATAAGTATTATCGATAAGATTGATTTTATTTATTTTTTTACACAGAGTAAGAATTTAAGAATTATTTTACATAGAATATATCGACGAGAACCAAAAATAAAGCTGTTATCTTATTAAAAATTTTTTTAAAAAATTAGTCCATCAAAAAAAATAACTTTTATTAATTATTTGGGTAATAAAAAATATATTTACAAAGTTCTACGTCCTATTATTATTATTAGTTTTTATTACAATTTTTGTGCGATTGAAATTTTTTTTGTAGTTACAGCTTTACAAAATTAAAAGAAATGTTATAAAAGATAAAACACTTATTAGAAAAAAAACTAAAACTGTTTATTTATTTCAAATCTGTCCGAAGACAAATTATGCGTAAATTTTTGAATATAGTACTTATTTAGTTATGGTACATAAATACCTCATATAGGTAATATTATGCATAGGCATGTCGTATTTACACAATATAATGTTATGGCACGACCATAAAATATTTGAATGGAGCACAAATACAAAATTATTGGAGTCAGTGTTACTTATTGGTTTTGCGTACTTCAAGTTGATCGTGAAAACTATTCCGGTTTCGTGTAATAACAATAAATAACACAATGGCCCAGAAAGATGATTAGTCGTCGATTTCTCTTTGCGATGTCCAGTGTTGATTAGGATATCTACAACCTACATATTTGCTTCGCCGTCGGCTACGTATAGGTATACGTTTTCTCTTATAAATTAATCACGATGATATTTTGGCAAATAAAAAAATAATAAGTACACAGTTGAATATTTATTGAATGTTAAAATAACTTTCTAATGAGTTGGATGAATTTATAAAATAACCATGTGCATTCCAAGAAAATTAGCGATTAGAAAAATGTTCATTATATTTCGTCGTTTTCGCGACATGTTATTTTGTTTTTTATATTTAATGGGTTTTAGTTACTAAATTTCTGATTCAATTGAATGTCGGTTAAGATTAGATGTAAGTCATAAATATATAATAATTAACAAATTGCATTCCAAGACAGTTATGTGAATTCAGTTATGCTTTGTATATATCAAGAGATTATTTAAGTAAATAAAACCAATTTAAACTTATTATTTAGAATTAATGACGAATAATTTCTGAGATAATTAAATTGACATGCAATTTATTAATTTAATATAAATAAGAATTAATTTAAAAATAATAGTTATTAATATTAAATGGCCTTATTAATAAAGCTATAATACACATAAGAACTTAAAATTATTATTTCTTTAAAATTATAGTTTTAACGAAATTATTTTCCTAAAAAACTATTCAAAATATAGGTAACTAGGTTTTAGAAATATGACAAACCTATTTGTATTTTGAAATAAACTGAATTTATATTATTCTAATTTTGTATAAAATTTTTAAATAATGAACTAAAGAGTAAAGTTTATTTTACCACAGGAAATTCTTAATTTTCGAGCTTTTAAATAACTTTTAACTAAACAAATTAATAGGTATTATTATGTAAATAATTGTATTATTTAGTAATAGTTTACTAAATATAATATATCTACAGGGTACCCCAAATTTAATAACTGATTGTAATATCTATGAAAAATGATTTTTAAATTAATTTCGTATTTAATTATCTAAATGGACCTACTACTACTAAAGTATTACCTCCTTTAATTTTTTATTTTAAACATCTAGTAAAACTTCTTATTTTTTATGTGAAATTCGAAAACATCCAATTTAAAGAGTATAATTTTTTGATTTTATTCTGATGTATTTAATAAAACTAATTTATTTCTAATTTATTTTATCAAAAATTTCAATTCCTAGGAATTGTTTTAATTTATTATTTATATCGTGAAATGTAAAATTTATATCAATATTCAGTATTCTAAACAAAGTGAAGAATGTATTGGTTTTACAATGTTTTTTTTTTTTTGAGAATACACTTCTTAGATAAAAATAATGGTTTTATTACTACAAGTAAAGTATGCTTTCCGTAGCAAATTGCATCTACTTGGTAATTTATTTAGCTCATTTTTCAAATTTCTCAAAAGTTTCTTCTTGGGATAAAAAGACTACCAAAAAATGGTTAAAAGACGGCAAATTTCACGACAACTATAATTTTGACGAACTAGTATTTAGTTACTTTATGAATAAAGAAAAAGAAATATTATCAATAGATATATGTTGTATATTTGACTTAGTTTTAACATTTTATTTTCAAATGCAATATAATTGCATTCAAATCTTAACTATAATATAATACCAACATTCTGCCATTAATCTCTCCGAGGACCAAATGGACGAAGAAACAATGCTCGGAATCGACTTCCCGTTTTTTTATATTGATATGATATAATATGAATAAAAGTAATAAATACGATACATAAATACTTGTAGCTCGATAAATATTGATAACTGATAATAATAATAATAATAATATATTAATAGTAATTTATTATTCCCCGATATAATAGATAATGAAAGAATTAAATAATAAAGTGCAAAAAATAACGTTTGAATTCATTTTTCCAATAGATTATAAAAATTCTTGAAATTCGACATCGTGATTCTGTAAGATGTCAAAATTTTCATAAAAATAATAATTATACTCTAATTAGGTTATATTTAATAATTATAATTATACCTACTCTTTAAACTGACTATCTTCAATTTTCACATAAATTATAAAAAAAGTATTTTTATTTTTTCAACTAGACGTTTAAAACTAAAAAAATAATAGCGGTAAAATTATATCCTGTTTCTTAAATAATTTTAAAAAAATTAAAAACTTAAAAATCTTCATTTTTTATAATATTACTTACAATCAGTAACTAAATCTGGGACACATTATAGACCATATAATTAAATATATTTATAACTTAAATTATATTTAAATATGGTATACAGAAAAATAAATATAACGTGATTTAACTTGATAATTTTCATGATAAAATACCAAAAAGATAATTTTAGAAATTTCAAAATTAGCGTTTTTAGTAATAATTATGATTTATGATTTGTATTTATAATTCATATTGTAGAAAAAGTGGAATTTAGAAAACTAGTAATAAATTTTTGCATTTTAAAATTGTAAATTATTCATTTCAAATTTAAATTTTATTTTATTTTTAATATAACATTTCAAAATATTCTAAAAGTTTTGTTAATTTTGTAAAAGTATTTTCATTTACATAAATACATATATTTCAAACAAATAAAAACAAATATCATAGCTACTATTACACACTTAATATTTTGTATAACATAAAGTGTGTCTTACTGCAAACAACTTTTGTCCAATTAGTAACTAAGTATAATTAATAACTATTACAAATTTTAATTAATTAAGTAATCAATTTTAGTTTCAAAATTTCTAATTTTTTATCATTGATCGATTTGTCATAAACTATTTAGGCACTATACGATTATATTGGCAGTAAGTAAAAATATTTACAATAAAGCTTGAGATTATCAATGTTATCCACTAGTTATACCTAGTATAATAGTATAATAGTAGATATTAAAAAATGTAATAATAGATAATTGTGCAGTACATATTATTCTTTGGAATTTACGACTATGGAAAAACTTAAAAATACGAAAGTCTAATCCAAAAATTGTTTTAATCCAACAATTTGAAAGCAAATTATAAAAAATGAAAAAAATGATAAAAATGTTAAAAGTGAATTCATTTAAATTCTACTATGTTATTTTTGGATGCGAGAATAATAAATGTTTAAATCTTCATTTTCTTAAATAAAAATTGAATTTAAGAATTTAAATTTAAAATAGAAATAGAAAACTATAAATGACAACGTAAACATGAAGATAAAATAAATAAATAATTTATTTAAAGAAAAATAATGATCATATTAATATTTGTAAAAATAATGTGATTCCAAATATGTACCTACATACAATATTTCTAAGTATACATTAGAAAAAAGAGAAAGTTTCTAACGTGAAAAGATTCTCCCTGAAGGTTCAGAGTTCAGGCTAATTAAAGTATAATTGTTGATTTGTACCATTTAAAATTGTTTAGTTCATAATATGATAATAATTATAGTCTATGTTACATATAAATATAATACATATGAAACAAATGTTTCATAATATGAAAAGTATAAAAACAAAATATTAATGTGAGCTGTGAAATAGATATATAATTGAAATAATCTTAACATGCATTAATGATGTTTTTAAACCTAATGATTGTTATTGTATGAGAGAATGAAAACAAAATTCTTACTATTATAGAAAAAAACTTAATATTGAATTGTACAATTATACGTATTATATTAGTTTAAGTAAAAATTCACTAACCTTAACAAGTTTGTATTAGAGACAAAGTAATATATTTTTAAAAGGAACATTTTTACATACAATTATTAGACATCTTATCCAATAACAAATTAATACAATTTAATATTATTTAAAAACTATACATATTATCAATATATATTTAATTTTAAAGACGCTGATAAATCAAAATAAGATATACCTACCTAATATTATTAATTCAATATATTAATGCTATTACGGTTACTTGTATAGTAACTATTCTGTAGTAATATTAGTTGCTCCATAAAGTTGGAAGTAAAATTTGAATTTATTGGACGAAAAATTGTTTGAAAATAGCTTTTGGCAATAAGCTAACGAATTATAAAAAAAAAAAGTGTGATTATAATTTATAATTATTCATGTGCGTGCCTTCACTACAAATAAAATTATTATTACTACCTTCTACTCATCAGGCATTACTATGAGATATATACAATACAACAATACACAATGATAATTATATACAATTATATAATAATCCCATTAAAAACATTACCTTACGGATTTTCATTTTCAAAATAGAAATATATATTTATTTGAATGGGTAATATTGAGAAATTTCTATTTGTACAAATTATTGTAGGGACCTACCTAAGTAATAATACTTATTGAACCCAAAAGGTTTGAAATGCTTTATGATACCTATTGAGTAGAATTTTGGAATTGCGTATGGACGTGTTTTTTTCGTAAGTATAAAATAACGTTTTTGTAACATAGGAATAAAAATTGAATAATTTCCTTTAAGTAATTTCTATTAAAATGTCAATTAAGTTGGCTAAAAATTAACTACAACGTTTCAATAAACAATCAAATCATTCACAAAGTCACAACAATATGTTTAGTGGTTCGTGATGTAATTAAAAACATAATAAAAAAACATTTTTGTTTTCTAAGAAATGTTGAAATTATTTGGTAGGTATTAGTAAGAAAAAAAAAATATAATTACGACTACCGTTCATATAGATTTAATAAATAACATGTTTTACAAGTTTCTTGAAAAATATAAATATAAACAAATTTATATAATTTTTAATTTTTATATAAAAAAATAATATTTATTTATTTTATTTTTTAATATTATTTAAATAAATAATGAACATTTGAAATAGATTAAATCAAATTTTTAATTTGTATTGAATAATTTTGTTAGGAACTAATGATGTTGATTTTCACATGGTACCATATATTATATTATATTTTATTTTATTAAATTAGTTAACTTCATTAACTTCGAATGACATGAAATCACTCTTTTTATTTTTATTATATTAGTTTTCTTCATATAACATAAAACTATAAATTCATTTTTAATAAAAAACAGTATCCAAAAAATAATAGAAGAAAAACGTCGAACTCGGAATTTAAAATATAAAGTAATCGTATCAATGTGGTTTTTACAGCCAAATGTAGTAATATCAATTAAAAAGAAATTAGAATTTTAGATGATACAATGAATTAAATCAATGGACTAGTTATGGTCTTATTAAAATTTGACTAATTTTTTTTTTTTTATCATGTAAACCATAAATAAGAGATAATACTCGTGTTACCTATACTAAAGTTAGGTGTTTTAGGTATTATAATAATAATAATAAATATAGGTACCTATTATTTACTTTATCTAAATATATTATCATATTTTTTTATAATATAGAATAATTAATAAAAAATAATGATAACTAATGATATTGTACTTTATGTTTTAAAAAAAAAAAAAAAAAACATTAATTATTAATTTAAAATAAGTAAAAATATTATTATGGAATTTTAAAAATTGATTTTTTTGAATGCAGATTAAATATAAAGAACATTAGTTATTGAACTTATCAAAACTTTAAATCTATTTAAATCATAAAAAAATGGTATATAATTACCAATCAATGTGTATTGATTTTTGGATATGTTTAATTTGTTATTATAATTTATAAACACGATTCGTGTTATTTTCATATAGATATAGCCAAACAATTATTTAGTATTTTAATTTTGGGGTGCAATATAGCTTATACTAAAACAAACAATGAAATAACAAACTATAATGTTACCCATCGATTAATAACGTATATAATTTGTATTTGAATAATTATTTTATTTATGTACTCGCTATAATTTTTAAACTATACTAATTAGATAATTATAATTTTATTCATAAAATAAAGCGAATGATCTATAAATTAATTCGATTTTTAAAAAAAATTGATACAATATATAGATTATGTAGGTAAGTACTATTTATGAATGAAATACATCATAATAAAAAAAAAATCTTTTTTTTTTTTTTGAAAAAAAAGACACTTATAAATTGTCTTACCTGAAAATATATGGATACCTGCGTACAAAATATAAGCAAGTCGAAAATAACATAAATTAACTACTCTTAATATATAAAATAATAAATTTTAATCTATATAACACAATATAGAATTAAATGATTTGTTTTAAGTATTATAATATATGAATTGTTTTACCTGACGATACGATGATTATGCGATGTAAATTGAATGAAAATAACATATAAACTATACACACTGGCTTTGGTCGCGTCGCGATATGATTAACAGATACGACTGAACTGAAACAGCATTCCCGAATGTGTCCGTACGTAGTAACCGTCATACTTTTACTACGTTATGCCGAATCCCACCACAACTAACGGGTTTAAACTGTAACCTACTTTGAAGATTTACTTCCTCCTGAGTAACTGTACCGTTCATTGTTAGATGCCCTTCTCTTTTCTATGAAAACAAATAATTAGACAATCAAAATATAATATAAGAGATATTGATGTAGTTTCTAAAACAATATTTTTTTTTTTATCTGGCAAATAAATTCACATCCGTTAAAACACTTCATTCTATAAACGATTTAGCATAGTTTAGTAAATTTGTAAATTACATTACACGGAATCGGTCAATTTCGATTGATCTACAACATAATTTACTATGTATCTTCATATATATTATTCGGATTCCATTATGAAAAATATTTATTATAAAATTAAATATACAAACTGTTTGCAAGTTATTTTTAAAAAAAAAAATTTTATGATAATATATTATTAGGCTGTTCGTCACAAAACGAGCAAAACTGTATTAGACTTTAGACTATTACAGACTACAGTATTATGTTAACACATATTACATTATACACATTGATGACACTCTGAAAGAAATGCGCGTGGCGTCATAATTTCGTATATTGTGCTGTACCTATTATATTATTTCGTGAATATTATGACACTCGCTGTTTAAATGATTTATGTCAGCTAATATTAAATGTATCATGTAAGAACTTTGTCAGAGGCGTATTTAGCAATTTATAAAGGGAGGGTTTAGATTTTTTTTTGGATGCTTTCATAAAACCGAACCCATTCCCCCCGCATTTGTAATTAAAAAAAATCAAATTACGAAAAAATGAAATTAAACATGTTTTTATATAGCTGTATAGTGTATATACATTATAATACAAAATCTAAAATAATATTATTAATAGCAATTTTTTATTTTTTCATTGGTCATGGAGGCATAGGCGCAAATAAGGGGGGCTTAGCCCCCCTAATTTAATCATAGCCCCCCAAAAATTGAGCATAAATACAAATCAACCAATGCGTAAAGAATTCAAATATAATAAAAATAATTTTTTAAATTGATCATCTACTCCTGTAGTTATATATTAGTATATAATAATACTGTAATATACTATCTAATATATGAAATGCGAAATGAAGGTGGCAAAAAATTGTCTATTAAGACTAAACCAGGAGAATAAAATTAATCTAGATGATCTGAAAGAAGTTGTTAACCGTGAGGTTTATCCAAATTTATTTAAACTTATTAAATTAGCGCTCACAATACCAGTAAGTTCTGCTAATTGTGAGAGGTCATTTTCTACGATGCGCAGAATAAAAAATTGGTTGCATAATTCAATGGCACAAGAAAGATTCACTGAGTTATCAATAATTCATATATTCATATTGAAAGAAGCATATCTAATAAAATAAATTCAGAAGAAATTTTAAAAGAATATGTTAAAAGTGACCGTAAATTGCAATTATAAATTTGTTACAAATAAAAGAAATATATTATATTTATTAATTTTTTTATTAAATAAGTGTGTTTTTATTGTTTGTTGAAAATAGTTGTATACACATCAATAATATATATATTTATTTAAGAATTTTGTTTAAGTAGTGTTAAGGCCTGTTTATTATGAATTTTTCCAGCCCCCCCAAAATAAAACTTGAAATTGCGCCTATGCATGGAGGGGGGATTAGATTAAACCCGTTCGACCTCCCCTGCAAATACGCCTCTGAATTTTGTAAAACTTTAAAGTACATAATTTTCCATATGTTCTATGATATATTATTTTTATGAAATTAATCAGGGAAACAATCATTCAAATTGTATGATTTTACACTCGTTTCACGATTTCGTACTATTATAGCACGTTTTACGTTTTTATATAATTTATAATAATGTTTATAAGGATCATAAATTCATCAATAACAATATAAGTGAGAATAATATTTATGCATACAAATATAAAATCCTATATTAAAGTACCTCACATAACAATAAAATGTTAATTAAATGTTGTAACAATATTGATCCATAAAAGTTAAACATTAAAAAAATATTGATTTTTAATTGAACAATAATAAATTTAATGTTAAATAAACCTTGTATAAAATTAATTTGTTCAAAAAAGGTATGTTGATTAAATGTTCAATGCATTAATTAAACATTTATTGTATCTTAATAATAATAGTAAGTACTATTTATAAAATAAATACCAATAACTAGAATATATTATATTATAATATGATCAACGCATTATTTAGTGATTATCTTCTGTGTGATAAATTAAAATTTTTTATACCATTATTGGTATAATATAGAATGCCTTATTCTTCAACCTTTAGTAAAATGCATTATATCTGCTCAATAGTATAATATTATAGTCTATACAATTTTAAATTATACCAATTTGTTGGAGATAATAATTTGGTAATGTATTTTCTAATATAAACACAAATTAAAATATATTGATTGTAATTAAAAAAATTATTTATTTTATATTATAAATAATATTCCAAAAATATAATTTTTTATTGCGTTATCTAATGTTGTCCACTTCTAAATTTTTTTCGTTCTTATTATTTCCTTTGATCTTGAATGAGGTTTTTATCATTAGTTGCCTCATCCATTAATGCAAATTTCTTCACAGCTTCTATTATCAAAAATAAAAATGAACTTAAATAGTTAAATTTAACTGATTAAACAACACATTGTCAAAATCGTTATAATATGATTAGCATATCTTAACTCTTCTATGAATATTTATAAACTTATATATTAATTCAGATTAACTAGGAACTAATTAGTTAGTAATTTAAAATCAAATATAAAACATAATTTTACAGCAATTTGTAATTTAAGAAGATATATTATTTACCCAAAATGTGATAATTTGTAACATTTTAAATTTACAATACATTATATGATCATTAAATATTATATCATCAATTTCTATTCAATATACTATAATAAAATATTATATATTATTAAACTATAAAAAACTAAAATGAAGAAAATACTATCAAAAATGATTTTACAAATCAATAATTTGGAAAAGTGTTTTTTTTTTTTTTCTACTCCCATTGAAAGAAATAAAAATGTAAAGGACATGATTATCTTAACCATTACTTCACAATTTTAATAAATTGATTATATATGGACTTAATTGATCTTTGTATTGGTTCATCTATAAAAATTAAATTTTTTTTTTAAATTAGTTGGCGTAATAATTTATAATATAGACAGTGGCATATTTAGGCTCCTCTTGCATGGTATTTATATATAGATATTAATTAATAATGTATGATTTACAAACGAAAATATTATTATGCTGTTTTACGATATCAACGTGACAACAAATTATTACAAATAAGGCAATAATAAAATCACCTGATAATTTTAACTTGTTGAATGTTCATAATAATAATTGTTCTATTTTATTTGCTCATTGATGATTTGCACGTGTAAAATCTTAAAATTTTAAATAGTTAACTTATTTAATTTTGTTCTTAAAACTGATGTGTGACATTATTTATTATTATTATGCAACAAAATAAACAATTACTAAAAGTTACCAACTTTTTTCAGTCATCAAAAAAAATAAAATTAGAAATTGACAATGTCTTAGAGAATGTCATAGATGATGAACAACAGGATATTTCAATGTTATTTAATATTATTATGTATTATTAATTTTAAGGAAAACATAGTTAATTTAATATTAAATGTAATTTGGACAGTTGGTTTTATTCTGGGTGTCATAAGTCATGCATTAATATTCTAAAATAAATTATATTGGCATTTAATTTATTACGATATGTGTTATATTATGTTATACCTATAAAATAAATTTAAATAAATACTTTGTTATTTAGATTATAGGGTATTCGACAAATGAAACAAACTTTATATTATGTTCAATTTTGTGTTTATTTTTTTATGTATAATAATTACTGATACTCTGTACTTGAATGTCATATGTGCCTAAATAAAAATAGCTGTAGGACATAGAACATCCCATTTTAAAATTTTAACGACTTTGTATATTATATTGTTCTGTCATCCAATAATTGTTTTCATTAATTTAGAAAGTCGAAGTACATGGTTTAGAAAAAAAAAACAGAAAAGTCAAGACATTTGCATGATATTGCGAATTTTGTGGTCAAGCATAATGCAATAAAGCATATAAATTATACTATTAAATTAGTAAAATTTAGGTTTTAAATATAAATGTCAGCAGAAATTATTTTACAAATCGATAATTTAGCAAAATTTCGTGTTTTTTTTTTTTTGTTTCCACGCCCGTTGAAAGAAAACTCGCATAATAATAATTGTGTAAATGTAAAAGACATGATTCTCTTGACCGTTACTTTATAATTTTTTCCTACAACAAAAAGTTCATTCCAAATATAGTTATTTTATCATAATATTATAATTAAAAATAATTTTTAAATTGTTTTCTTAAATTCTAAAAACAATTAACCTCGGCAGATAGGCCGTCGAGTTCTACTCTTACAGGTAATTATCAAAACATTTCTTATATAGATACGAGTATTTACACAAATTAATTTGAATAAACCGGCCAAGGCTTACTCAATTCATAAATTATATTAGAAATAAAAAGAAAATGTTACCTCGTCAGTCATATGTGGCGTCTCTGTTTGTACGGCCTCTTACAGCACCGCCGTGGGACGATATAGCTGTTTAAACAATTTCTATATATTTCTATACTTTTTTTTAAATAATAGGTAATTTCTAATGATTTTTTTGACCGCGACGATCTCGCACAGAGGTCAGTAGGTGGTTAGAGAGATTTTTTCCTGCCTCGACAATCGCGTCGTGATGATTACATAATATACATCTAATAATACCCACGATGGAAATCTCATCTTGGCTGGCATTTCGTAAATAAATAAAATTAATTAAAATCGTATAATAATATTGTAGGTTAGTGATGGGTCGAGGTGTGTGTGGTGGTAGGCACGCTAATGAGATCAACGGGGTCGGTGTGAATTGTATGGACACGTAATTATTATCCAATATTTCTCAATTTTATACTTTTCATCGTGTTATAAAACCAAACATGACAATGTAGCAGTAGAGATTTAATTTTAATAAAACATACATAGGTTAGGTTACCTATAAGTATAAAGAAAAAGTGTAGAAAAATATACATTACAAAAATTATAAAACGGACAAAATATAAACATCAATTATGTAAAATATTTCTTACCAGTTATTAAAGAAGTATATAAGCTTAAAGATGTAAATGATTTATTTTTCTTGAATAAAAAAATAATATTTATTATATGGTTATTATAGAGATAATAATATTATATACAGAAGTGAATAATGTACGTCTGACAAGGATGAATACAGAACAAATCACAATAGACAGAAAAATATTTAAAAATTAATTAATTAATAATTAGATAAAATAGCGGAGGTATATGATATTTAAAAATATTTATATCATAATAACGACACTTTACCAATATTTGAAGACAAGAGTCGAATTTTAAAGTAGTTAAAGTTGTATTTATTAGGTTTGGTAGAATTACGAATTTTGTTATTTCAATCATGTTATACTGGTTTAAGGCCAAGCACACACACGAGCACGACACATTAATCTATGACATTGGAACTACTTTGACAGCATAGTTCATCTTAAACTAGCCACATTGTTTCAGATATAAATATTAATAAATTTATACATATTTTATATTATATAAGAATATTTATACCATTTAGCGTAAACTAAACAAAACATAATTAAATTAATTAAAAACATTTAAACTATACAAACATGACTATGAAAAAATAATGGTAATTTTTTTGAAGGATTTACTTGATTGTGAGAAAATAGATAAAGTTAATAAATTTTCCTATATTTTCAACACATTATTATTATATTACATAATACATAATTATATTGGTCATACTTGATATATATTAAAAATATAAATTTCTCTTCATTCTTGTCATTATAAATTTTCTCTATTATACGAGAAATAATTATATATATGTCTTGTAACTTGTAAGTAATTTTTACATTACAGTGAATATAAATAATATTGGTGTTTTTTTTTACTACAGTATTATAACAATATAATATAAACACGTAGAGATAATACTTTTTTCTTAGAACATTAATACCTACTTAATAATGATTACAATATAAATAGTAAAATATTATACAATCATACCTCGATAGCTCAAGTAATCGTCAACTCAAATTTGTAATGCAATTTCTGTTGGTCACTACTCACTATGTAGTACATATTATTACGTAGGATAGAAATATGACAATTATTCATAATCAAGGAAAATACTGACACATAATTATATACCAAACATTTGAAATCACAATTTTTTAATAATCTTGTAATAAAACGACACATTAAATATAATATGCACACGCTGAGCCGGATTAAAGGGGAGGCAGAGGGGCGTCTGCAATAATAATTATAAAACGACTATAATAATATAATATAGGTAATTGCATAAAATAGATTGTATTATACTCTGCCTATATATAATTGTTCCGGCGAAATATCGTTTTCGGCCTTAAAAAGAATCAACTATTTGCGATTTACTCTTTCACAAGAAAAAATTTAATTAATTTCCTGTTCTTAATATTGAAAATGTTTTGCTTAAATCTATGTCATAGGATGAATGTATTGACCAATTCAGTAAACAGAAATCAAAAAAATCATTTTTATAGAAATATTAAAAAATAAAATAATTTACTTACATAAATCATTTTAACTAATTAATACAACTTTAATTTGAATCATGTTTACAAAATTGTTATTTTAATAAATGTATTTACATTTTTATCGAATCATTTATATAATAATATTAAAGATTTCTTACATATTATTTTTTTATATTTCTCATATCTTTTAATAAAATACGTGATAATTAAAATACTAATTAAATGAGATATAGATGAGCATAAGTTGAACAATTTTTAGAAGGTAGGTTTGCCCCGAGGTGCAAAATGTCTTAATCCGGTCCTGAATACACATAGAAATATTGTAGTTTTTACACAAATTAAGGTGTTGAGTATAAAAATATTGGTTCAATAATTGTTTTTAGTTAATAAAACTAAATTAACGAATTAATTAATAAAGCCTTATAATAGGCATATTTAAAATAGCAAATAACCAACCAAAATCACCGACACTGTGTAAGTGTCGTATGCGTGTTGTAACTATTTAATAATAAACGAGAAAAAATAAATAAAAGGTAACGCAAGTATAAATGGTAACTACAGGTTTAATTTGGTATTGCCTGGTTGGCACAACACAATAGTAAAATATAATAAATAAAAAAATATAACAATAATGAATAATTGAATAGCCCTTCTGGCGTAACAATAATAATAAATAAAATAAATAACTAAAACTCATAATTTTTGTCCGTGTGAAGACTGGCCAGCTGCACACATGTACTTAAGTCTAAATAAATCACAAAAAATCACACACACACACACACAAAAATGGTAACAATAGGTAAATCTTTTATATTGTTGGCTATTAGAGCCGATTTGGAACAATAATAATAAAAATATAACAATACAATTTGCTATTAGAGCAATAAATTATATATGAAAAAAAACACGCGATTAGCGTGGTTACAATTCGATTAGCGAAAACGGAAAAACAAAATCCTTCGACTATTCGAGCCAAATTATTATTTGCGATTTTTAATATTTTAAACGACCACTTTACATGATTAGCAGCGAGGCAGTACGTGTAATAGACACGGTAAACATAAACGACAACGGCGGACGGAATTCTCAGAACTAAAAATATACAATAATAATCACTCCCCATAACAATTAATGTGTACATGTGTACGTGTGTGTGGCCAACAGGTGACAACGGCGATAAAGATTATTTTTGTATGATGGTATCGAAAGGCGGTGCGCGGTGGTGGTGGTTGATCATTTCCCTTATTATGGTTTCAATTATTTGTATCGCTCGCGATATGATCTTTTAGGCCGCAACAAATAGTGATAATATCATTTCAGCCATTTATTTTTTGTGTTGAAATTAATGTTTGGTAATACACAACATGACTTAATAAATTAAGATAAAAATTAAAATATTATACAAGCATGTACTTATATATATATATATATTTTTTTTTTTAAATTAGTTATTTTAATTTCTATAATTATCTGTAATTTATCTAGATAAAAAAATTTTATATTTTATCTGTATCTTAGATAAAACTTAGTGTTTTTATCTTTATCTTAATCCAGATATTTTTTTTGTTATCTATTCATAACAATGATTGACGGAAAGGTATACTATAATTATTAACAATATATTTTAAATGTATACCTAATATATTAATTTAATGTAATTATAATAATATTATTTATATTATATTTAAAAATAATTTACGTAGAAGTGTAAGGCAATTTGTAACTCAAAACTTTGTCGATGAAATGTTACGTATGTGGTGCGAAAATATCAAAAATGAATAACTTGGAATTATTACTCCAGAAAACTGAAGATGTATCTACGTTTAAATAATAATTATTATAATAATATTTAAGTTATAACTTATACTTATATTATATATGTATGTATTATTAATATAGTTTTAGGCTTTCTACACGCGTATATTCAATTTTTCGAGTGTCTTCTTTATATATCGTACCTATCGTTTGGATTTTGAAAAATTGAAGGAATTAACATATATTTGAATTAATCATTTAAATAGTTATAATCAGAGATGACATTTATAGAATTTAATATACGTTACAGTTATTCCTATTGTTGGCGCGAGTTAGAAATGTATCTATAAATTTAAGATTAAGATAAGTATAATATGGTACAGGAATGTCTATATTAATCAATCGCAACGCACGCACCATGTAGTCAACGCGTGTGTAGTTATAAGCCTTTTTGAACGATTAAAAATAAAATGCTTTATAAAACTAAAATCCATAACTCTTTTCTGTCCGAGAACCGACAATTCCTTATAGTCCACTCAACACCTATATAAATCAATTAATTTAATGTGTAAAATATAATATAAAATGTATACAATATTTTATTTTGTACTATATATATATTACCAATCTGATTATTATAGATAGATAAGTATAAAATTCGAAATTCCTTTAAGGAAAAATTAGGATTGCGATTTATTTTTTATCAATTTTATTTTTTCTTTATATTTAAATTTCAGTATTTATTTCAATACTTCTAGAACTTTTCCATGGGTTATTATTTAAATCATGTATTTTTAATAAAAAATTAATTTAAAAATAGACGTGTGTAATCAATAAGCGTAGGGAATTGAGTTTGTTTGGATCCTTAATATAATCTAGAATACCGTAACACTCATACGGCGTATTATTACAAACTATATGAAATATAAAAAATTATCTATGGTATTATGATAATTTTTAAGTGAACTGGAAACAACATTAATTTAAAATGATAATGTAAAAGAAACAGTAGGAACATTAATTGATACACCAAATGACTATCACATCGTATCGAAAATAGGGAAACAATATAATTTTAAACTGTAATAAATAGTGAATTAAAAGCTAGATTCGGAAATAACGAAATATTACTTTCAAGTAAAATAATCGGAGATATAAAATACTAGTAGTACTCGTTACATTATAATAACTAAAAACAAAGATAAACTGTTATATCATATGTTATAGTTGCATCATATGAAAATATTTACATATCGTTACTAAATTTAAAACAATTCTGTGAAGAAAATAATATTATGGAATTATCAATGAAAAACTAGGACAAACAAATAACCTACATTAGGGAAAAAATAGGTCAAAGTCTTAATACATATTTCGTAAAACTAATATATAAATAATAATAATTTTTACAGAAATTGTACATACGGAGGAAAAAAACATTAATTATAATAAAACAATTGCATAATTCTAAACTAGGTGGGCATTTAGGTATAAATAAAACAATTTGGGGTATGAAAGATGATATAAAAATTAAAAAATGTACTTCTTGTCAAAAGAATAAAATAACTAACAAAAAAAAAATACAAAAACCATATGCATTAGTGTATAGACAAAGGTTTAGAAATACGAATAAAATTAAAATGTGAACCTGAATCTAGATTTAATTATGATAATATTAACCTGTATGATTTGAAGCAAAATTTACAAGAATCACATAAAATTGTGATAAAAACTAATTAAATGTAAAATAAAATTCAAAGAAAGATATGGTAAAAACAAAAACTCTATAAAGATATACGTGAACGATTTAGTATTATTAAAGGACAACACGCAAAGAAGTAAATTAATAGGAAATAAGAATATAATTATAAAAATGGGAAAGAGAGTGACAATATATAAGAATAATATTAACAAATATTATAATGATAAAATAAATAATTAAACAGTTATTAATTTATTAGTTAGGCTCGGGATTTATTGCATTTGCATATTTGTCCAAAAAATTCCTATATAATATAGACATATGTCTTAAGTGGTAACGAATTAAAAAATATTAAATTTGTTTTGCAAACTTTATTATTATAATAATTGCATACATTATTATAGACATTTTCATGAAAACATGCATTTTTACGGATGACAATGAATATATTATAGACTTAAACGAGTTATTTGTATTTAAATAAAAAATCTATTATTTAAATTATTGAGTTTGACTAAATCATTATGATACAGATAAAGTTAATCTGATGGCACGTAACAGCAAGACTGGGCAAGTTAATGAAATTTTTTAAGTGAGATAAGTTAAGTTAATCGACATAAAATGGAAAAAGTTTACAGTTAATAGTTAATGAAATATTTTATGAATTCAGTTAAGTTAATAGTTAAGTATTTATAAAAAAATAACTTATTATTAACTTAAGTTAAGTTATGTTAATTTTTTTTTTATAAACAACAATAGCAACAATATTACCGCTATAGCTATGTTCAGTGGCGGCAATAGAACTTTTTGTCCGGGTAACACCGACCACACTACACTGAAGTAGTGAGGTTAGAACAAGAAAACAAACAAAATATTAAATTAATAAATAATATAAATTTGTTTCTTATTAGTTCAATTTTATTATATTAACGGATATAGAAGCACTATTATAATAATATGTTGTTTTTCGGCGAAAGAAAAATTACATGATTTTAATCATATTATTAAATCTTGTTTATGAACATTTTCAAAATATCACATGAATTGAATTGTATTTTTCGGTCGAAAACGTGGACAATTATTACGAAAAACGTGTGGCAGATTTACGCCCGTTCACACATACCTATGATATATAATTAAATTAAAATCAATAATATGATACCAAATACCAATAGCAATAATGATTATTAATAAAAGGTTCGGTACACACGTGCGTTATTTTGACGCGCGGCACCGCTTGAATACCGACGTTTTTTCTTAAACTACGACAATTGTGTCGATGCACTACGCGAAGTGACTACTGATTAAGGAAATGTACAACCGAAAACGGGTAGTTTTTGCATATTTAGTTTATAAAAAGTATTTGTCGAAGAACAACAGGCGTTACTGAGTACATCTATTTACCGATTCTAGGCTTTTGAGGAGACATCTTTCAACGTCGTTCTAAGACTTAAGAAATAATCCAGGCAAATTTTACAATTATTTTCGAATGAGTGTGAAGTCAGTCATTTGATGAACTGGCTGCAAGATTAATCGACAAAATTAAAAAGAATGATACTTATATGAGAGAAGCTCAAAACTCAAGTTCCAAATTTCAGGGTACTTCTTTATTTCTGCGATAAAAAGTTCGATGTCAAAAATTTCAAATTGCGTGTTCAAAGCCATTATTACGATAAAAACACGCACGTGTGTATCGATCAATAAATCGCTATGTAATGAGAGTATGAGACGCCGCATTTATGATATTTTGACGTTGCGTTATCGGAGTATTTTTTGTCTCGTACGATAACGCGCGGTGACGGAGACGTGTGTGTATCGGTCAATTTAATTATAAATAGAACGCCTCGCAATTACGATGACGCACGTCAAAATAACGCACGTGTGTACTGAGCCTAAATATTATTGTAATTTTGTAATTTTAGATTTTCTAGGTATAATACTAAATGATAAATACACCTATAAAATAAACCAATATATATATATATAATTATATATTCTAAAATATAGATATATTGATTAATTTCATGTGGGTTTAAAATGTTTCAATAAAAGTATAAATTACATTTAAAACGAAAACAAGATAATTTATTATTTTATTATTATAATCTAACAATAGACAATTTTACAGTTTTCCGTCATTTTTTGATATTTTTTCTTCTACCAAGGAAAAACCTATCAGAAATTTGAAAAATAAGCTGAATAAAGTACCAAGTAGATGCAATTTTTTACCTAAAGCATATCCTATATATGGTAATCTGACCACTATTTCTACTCAAAAAAATGTTTTCAAACAAAAAAAAAACTTTTTAAGACATTATTTTTCAATACATTTTTCTCTTCACTTAAAATCTAACAATATTTCAAATATTAGATAAAAACTTTTTTATAGATTTAATGATTTAATATATGATGCACTTGATGTATTATTAAATATTTTCGTAGTTACGTGTACAAATTATATGAGTATAATAAGTTTTGATACCAGTTGTCATAGTCTATAGTCTCATACGAAAATTTAAATGTTATGCTCATAAGTGAAACTAGAAACTTTTATTAGGTTAACCCGTAACCTAGTGTTGTAAAAATTAATTTTGAATAGTATTTAAAATACTACTTAAATATTTTTAAATAAAATGTTTTTAAGTAATACCTCAAATAGATTTAAGAAGTATTTAAAATACTTTTCGAACACCTCTATATAAAAAAATAAATAAAAAATGAAAATGGTATTTAATAGACCTATCTGATAATATAATGTACTTATTCAAAGAAACAACGTTGGTGGATTTTAACTGATCAAACAAACTATTACGTTCAATACAACTAATTTTTGCCAAATATTGATATTGTAAAAACTTCTTGTGAAAAAATAGCTGTACCTTCATTTATACTTGTAAATCGTCTTGGATCCAAGTATGATGCATCTTGCATGATGTCATTTCAGGCACTCATACTAACATACTCGTATTAATATTATACATAAATATTATAAAAGGTTATATTAATATTATAACACGTTTAATATTTTTATGCATAATTTTACTATTAATTAATACAAAAACAAAACAATTGTAAGCTATTGTTTATATTAGGTATTTTAAATGCATCAAACACGATTTGAAATTTTGCCGACCAACGGTAATTCGTAGGTAAAATTAATCGTACGACATTGTCGTAAGCATATAACTTTCACGACAATAATATTTAACAATTAAATAATAATAATCGTTGTTGTTGTCTTAATCTTATTGTAATTTGTAATATAATATAAAAGAGACCTGGACCGTCCTATCGGCGGTCAGTGTTTCAGTGAGTCTTTTAACTACTTGTTATTTATTATTCTCCTGTTATACTCATCCACGCGGACTGAACTTAGAACATTCAGTTCACTACATAAACTTGGCATCCCTGGAAAACTTCGACTAGGACACCTTCACTACATAAACTTGGACATTATTCTTGGACAACAGACTTCAAAAAGAAGAAGAAAAAAAAAAGGAAACTATCAAACCAACCTAACTGCGTTTTGAAGATCAGAAGAAGAATTCAAAGAAAAACATGAAATATTTGGTTTTCTTAACATTCCTCTGGTAATGAAAATTTATCTTCTATATTTTTAAAATAAAATCAATATTTTGAAAGTCAAGACCTTGCTATATTTTCTTTAAATGAAAAAGAATATCATTTTTTTTATAAAAACATTTTTGTTGATAAATCTGAAGCTTTTTAAAATTTTAATGAGACAAATAATCAGTTGGAAATTGAGAAATGGAAAAAAGAAAGAAAAGTTAGATTTTTAGTAAGTGTAAATGCACACAAAATAAGAACATGCAAATCTTAGATAAACGAAAGCTTAAATAACCTCACTGATATTTTTCTTAAGGAAAACAGCTTAGGCAATAGAGGTAATTTTAATGTTATGTATGGAGAAAAGACTGAAGTTATTACTTTTGAAAGAATTAAAACAATAACTGGAAAAATATTTTGAAATGTAGTTTACTATTTGATTTTGTAAGACCCTAGGTTTGTGCTAGTCCTGATGGTTAGGTACTTGATGAGCTTGGCCATATACATGAAGATTTGGAGATAAAATGACCAATATCTTGTAAAAATAAGCCCATAGTAGATGAGGGTAAAATATATCTGAAAGACTTAAAAAAAGAACAATATGTGTTATACTCAGTATCAGATATTAATATATTGTATAGGTGTTAATTATTGAGCATTTTTTGTTTACAATAACTTGAACCTTTTCTTATTACTATAGCAAAAGATCAAACATTTATAAAATCATTAATTGATAGAATTACATTTTTGTATTTTAATTATTTACAAAAATTATTACTTGTTTAAATTTAATAAATATGAATTTTATGATTACCCATTAGTTTTTATTTATATTTAGTAAAAGATATTACTCAATTTAACTAAACCATATTTAAATGAAAATATAATAACCAATTTTATTACTTAATAATGAATATTCAATTTTTATAAATAATTAAATTGTTTACAATATTTAAATATTTACATTTTTTATTTAAGCATCATAGATCATTTAGGCCCTTTGCTGCTGATACTAAATTCTTCTACTCCTCTTTATTATACGTATGATTTAGGTTGCCATGCCAATCTGGTCTCAACTCCTGCAGGTCTCTTTTGATTAAATCTAACGATCGTTACTTCGACCTACTGCGCGGTCTTTCCCTGTTGAAATTATTCATAAGTACCATCTTGAAAATATTATTATCAGCTCTCCAGACATTACCTGCCCATTCCAGTTTTGCATTCAAAAGTAAATATTTTAATTTCAGATATGTTAAATGCAACCTGAGTATAGCATCACAAGTTAAATTTGTGAGATGAAGGTTACTTTCATATAATTCTGCATCAAAATTTTCTTGTTATAGGTTAGGTAATATAATTATAATTGTCACCATTATATCTGCTCTTTGTTTGTAAGTTTGTACTGTAGTTATGCTATCTTTTATCAACTCAGTAACAAATTTCAAAAATATGTTATTGCACGAATCAACTTTACTGCTATATTGAGTACTATCACTATAGCTTACCATTAATATGGATGCTATAGTATCAAAAGTACCATTTTTTGTGATTGGTAATGATACTTTTTGTAGTATTTATCCGTAAATATTTTAAACTTAAATTTGGTTGAAGGTATGATATAATATTGTAAAAATATATATAATATACGTAAATTATTTTTTTGTTCGTTTGTTCCAATTTTCTATCGACTTGTCTTCTTTCATAAAACTATTAACCGTTGAGGTTTTCGTTGTTTTTGGACATATTAAACATATTCTTTTCTCTTCTTTACCTGGTAAATAATGTGTAGAACAAGAGGATAATGCATGTACGAGTACTTTACAAATTGTACATTTATGTAAACCGTGTTCTGATGGAAATTACTCGTTTTGCATAATGGACAATCGGTTTCATAAATGTCTAAATCATTTATATTATTTAGGCCATATAAACTATTTTTAATTGTAGGATATTGACGCGGTCCGATATATCTCGAGCACACATGTGCAAGTGATATATCCAACGCGATCTATTTTCTTGGCAAACCACCACCTAGGTTGCGCAACGGCGTCCACCGGTAACTCTGACTCAGCGATGGGAAGGAGAAACAGGTGGGGCATTGAGCCGAACCGGTACGCGAACGCGCGGATGACAACAATACCTGGAACTCCAAACCCTTCTGGAGAGAGGAAGACCGTTGCGCGAAGCGTAACGACCATCCTGTCTCCAGAGGAGGGAAGGGTTATGCCAGAGCGTCAGCTCTTAGCTGACCCAGTCCTGGCGGCGGAATTTGCGCGTGGGTGGGATGCTCGGGCCAGGGAGATGGAACGAGCTATCCAGCTCAGCAATAACACGCCGTCAGGATCCAACGCGACCCCCCACTACACTCCCATTCCAACCTTTTCCGCCCACCGCACCTCAACGCACAGCAACCACTATCGAAATTATGAAGCGACTCAAACAGGACAAGGACAGCAACCTTCACAACAACATCAAGCCACACAAAGCCTGTCCCAAATCCACCCTCCCCCACACCACCAACCAAATCTTAACCATCCCACAAAACCCCCATCGCCACACCTACACCCCCCGCGGGCGCTGCCTCAGCACCTAAAAAAGAGGTATCGGAGACAACCAAAGCGAGGAAAAAAAGGAGCCTCGCAAAGCTGCAGGCAAAGAAAGCGGCGGCAAGCCAGCAACATCGGTTGGAGAAGCCGATGTCTGCGGACGAGCCGATGGAAGTCGACTTAAGGGGACAGCAGGTAGTGTTTGAAGAGGGGGTGCTGGACACGCCTCCTCCAACCCTGCCGGAGGTCTCCGACCTCGACGATGATCCTCCCTTTTTCGCCCCAGACTCCCCCAACCCCACCACATGAACTAGACTGCCCAAGGACTTCGGGACGCTCGTAAGAGCTACCTGAAGATTCCGAGGGACATACTAGGTTCATGAAGTCCCAACCTCTCCGCCACATACCTCAACTCACACACCCAACATTCACGCAATCGCACCCGTTTCGGCAGCATCACCGCGGTTGGTGGTTTGGCAGGGGAGTATGACGCGGTTCGATATATCTCGAGCACACATGTACAAGCGATATATCCAACACGATCTATTTTCTTGGCAAACCACCACCTAGGTGGCGCAACGGCGTCCACCGGTTACTCGGACTCAGCGATGGGAAGGAGAAACAGGTGGGGCAGTGAGCCGAATCGGTACGCGAACGCGCGGATGACATTAATACCTGGACAACCAACCAACCGAGTGGACGTACACGACCATCTGTTTTTTTTTGTATAAGATTTATTTATTTTTTTTGAGAAGTTACGGCTAAAGTATTTTTTTTTTTTTGTCTCGTAGTTTGTGAACTAACAATAAAGGAAAAAAAAACTATTCAAATCGAGAAACAGGAAGTTAATTTTTTTTTCCTGCCTTTCGTTTTTTTTTTTTTGTGAACAAACTGTGTATCAAGCACTACAGTTCGGCCATACATTACCGTGCCGAAACAATATGTAATAGTTATTTGTTGACTTGAACGTAATAAAGAAGTTGTTGTGTAGTGATGTAATATGTTGTTCCAAAAATGTTTCTAAATCAGTGGCTAATGAAATATGTTTAAAAGTAGTATTTTTGATTTTATTGAAGTGGTATTCAACCGCTGTAGAACTAACTGTTGCATTATCAAAACAAATATTAGTATCATTATTCCTAACCAAACTGGTAACAATTAACGTATTTAATAGTTTCTAAAAGTATTAATAGTATAATTATTGGATAGTGTAAATAGCAAATATATATTTTTGATTACTTTATAGCAAATACATCTGTTGACTCGTCAAGTTCTAAGCTATACGAAATAAATTATTGAACTGTGTCTGTCGGATTAAGAGAAATAGATGTAATTTTATCATAAGAGTGAGAGAAATAACCTTCATCCGATGACTATCAATCGCCTCAAAGAGTAATGTGTCGAAATTTAGCAATAACGCCCAATCCTCGGAACAATCTCCACCAATTTCCACACGTTATACCGAATGTTCCTATTTGTATTTTTAATGTCTAGTCTATGGTTATAATCAGAGACCTTATTTATATGCGTTTAAAACCTTAATATAAAATGTTTTTATGCTCTATAATTTCATCAAAATAATGTATAGATAATTACCAATTTCCCATATTTTAGGCAACACTGTCCATTTCCTAATCAGAAAATGTGTGCAATCATTTTCTGCAGCAATCTGGTTATTCTGTGGTGATATACAGATAAAATTCAATAATGACATTTATTTTTTTTATCAATGTTATGTTCTTATTTATATTGCTTTACATCTTTTTGTCTTGATATATTGATATAACGTGTTCAAGTTTAATGGTAATCTTCTCATGATCTAATCATGGCATGCGGGGGTAGAAACTGACGAAGGTCACATATTTTTTTTAAACCATTAAACATAATTTTGCACAAAATATTCTTTAACCTTTCTTTTTACTAGTGTATTTATGTTGAATTGTAAATTTTGTATTTTATACGATTTAAGTTTGCATTATTAGTTAATAAATATATGTATGAATGGAATATTATGTATATTGTATTTATTGATTTTTCTTCACAATCATATTATAATAGTTGGTTACCTTAAATCCTAATTACTGTGTCATATTATTTAAATCTAATATAATATTATGATATACTAAAAATACAAATTAACTGATTAATAGTTATAAATATTAAACAACAATTTAATGTAAAAATTTGAAATTATAAAATATTAAAATTCTTATCTATGAAGAAATCATACTGATATGTGATGTGTTAATGCCAATGATAAAGAACCAAAAATGACTGGTGTGATAATTAGTTTGAATATATTAAATACATTTTCGTTAGATTTAGATTATTGTATTGTTATATCAACAATAAAATGACAATTGTGCTACTATGAGGTGCAGATGCAACTATGCAAAAGGATTTGAAATTTGCAATAAAATGTCCATGATTTAGCCATGAACTTAACAATTCTTTAATAAAAGGTTATAATGTTCAAAGTATCCAAATTGCATTTGATACAATTCCCGAAGCAATTTTTTAAATTTTTCTGCTAAACGCAATTTTGTACTACTTACATAAATACTTAATTATGTCTTAGCACTTTAAGTCAAACTTGATGGGCCGAAAAACATGACTCAATGGTTTCAGCGCAAGATTTCCTGGCTCAAGCACTGTCCACCAAAGGAATTGATATAGCTTTCATCTCGGATTTCTACGGAGTAGTAGATGGTTGTCGGGGATGGTGGATAACTAGCACCGGCACAAAGCGGGCTGCCATAAGAGTTTGGGGATGGAGTTACAGTGACCAACATAACAAAGGACGAAGACTTGTAACAGCTAGGGTGAACATAGTACAAGTCTTCAGTTGTTACACCCTGCCAAGACCTTCATTTAACCAACATTTCACGGGTTTCCTACAAAGACTGGAAAACAAGATTAGATCCATAGGGCAACCAACGTACGTTGGACGTGGTGCTGGCTCTATTGTGGATATTAATTTATAAAATATATAATAAAATTATAATCAACTGTATATACCCAAAAAATATTGTACAGAATCAGAAGGTAGAAATTAACGAGTCTAGATATAAAAATGTAATAAAAAATTGTCAAATTCATCAACTTTTTCTATACCTGTGTCTTATCATACTATATATCTACCTATACTTATTAAATGTGTAATAATTGTTTTCTTTTGATATAATATAATTTGTTGATGAGAAGAAAGGTAGAAAAAACAATCACAATTAAGATTACCAAAAAATATATATATGAACAAATTTGGGGATAAATTACAACTTGATTGTTGGTCATTATCATGAAGGTATAGATGGTTTTAAAGACCAATTATTAGAGTCCAGTATGTCAACATTATCATCAAAAAAAAGTTTAGAAAATTTGAAAACCCAATTATTGTAATTTCATCAAAATAACAGGTAGTGTCGTATGCATATACGCACTAGAAGTTTTAAATTACAAACAAATAATAATAATTATATTTATTTTTTATAATAATATAGTTTAAAGCCTCAAATGTGCTTTGGTACATGATACACCTGTCGTCACCGTGTGATAACTACAGCATGTTTTTTTTTTGTGGTCTTTGTGTACTACGATTGTAAAAACGTGGAAACAATATTTGATTCCTTATAGACATAAACTAATAAGAAACCTAAATTTATACTTACATTACAACATTATATTTTTCTAATGATCAAAAGTAAATAGGATAAAGTTTACTGTTTAGTGCCTCTAGAAATATATAATGTCCAAGTAATATAGACATTATATATAAATAATATATTTGTATAAATATAAAATTATACTGTATTTAATATTTTGATATTAATTAGGTATTTAAATATATTTCAGATTGGACACATTGCATTACTTTTAAATGGCAACAATATATATAGATTATAATAAAAAATATGATATTGTTTATTATTTTGAATGAAAAAATTAAAGATTTAAACAGTTGTAAAATGTTGGATGAAATTAAAAATACAAATGACATTGATAAAAGTAGGTGTAAACTGTTTTATAACATGTATATGAATTATTCTATTTGTATCATTTTTAGTTTAACTATTTATTTATTTATTTTAAAGGAATAAAAAAATTCATTGTTATCATTTATAAATTAATCAATAAAATATTAATTATATTAACAGATATAAAAAATGCTGCATTAATGCATTTATTACATGACATGTTGTACCTGACATCAAAGAAATTTACAAAAGATGAACATGGAAAGAAAACCCTTAAAAAATATTCAATTAAGAGTTCACAAGACAGTTTTATGGTTTTTGGTGATACTGTTGAAGCAATGCAAGCGCATATAACAAAACTTAGGAATCAAGGTTATACCATTTAACCATTTATACTGATTGTTGGAACTATTTTCACCAAAAAGAAATTTTAGTGTACTTTAATTCAATTATGTACAAGGTACATTCTGTATTAAGAGCTGAGTGTGTTATAAACTAATATTAGGTTCAATGGATTGTCCTGTAATACGTTCTTTAATACATTTTAAAATTAATATTCTTAATACTAGAGATCCAAAACCTTTTTATCCTCTTTCTTCAAGTAAAAATTATTTATTGTTTAATAAGAGTTTTCTTCTGCTAACCTTCTAATGGCTGCAGGTAATAATTATGTATTTGATTACATTTAATTTTTTTTTTCTCTTTTTAATTATGTTTAAATTGTATTGTATATTTTCCAAGTCTTCTTACATAATATTATATTGTATTATTATGCATAATCTTAAATTAAGATAAATTATAGTTTATGTATCATATTTCTTATTGTCCACACACAAATTGTAATACTATGTCTTAGGATTCACGTCCGTTTATATGAATAAATAAATAAATACTACATAAACACATTATATTTTAGTAATTTAAGACTTTTATTATTCTATTTTCCTATTAATATTGTATTATTTCAAAATAAAATAAATTTATTAATACCTACTCCATACTATATACTATATGGATTGACAATAGACATTTTAACATTTGCATATTATATTCAATAATTAAAATTATCTATACCTACTAAAATTTAAATTATTTTATTGATAACATGTTTTACATGTTTATAATAATAATAGACTTAGGAGATGAGAAACCTATGATAGATGTGTTTATAGAGTTGAATTGTGATTGGAGTGACTAGAGAGGATAGAATAACAAATTTGTACATATGGGTAAATGGAAGTATAGAAGTTGCATTAATTCATGGGAAAACAAGAAAAAGAATATACCGAGATGGTTCGGACATGTTATGTGGAGGGAAAATTTAGGGGCAGAGAGAGTCGTTATGGAAATTAATATAAAAGGAAAGATGGTGGTGTGGAAAATCGAAGAAGAGGTTGATAAATAGAATAGAAATATATAAAAGTAGTTGGTAGACAAGAATTCTAAGATCGACATTTATTGAGCATGAAGGTATTGGACTAGAATGCCAACCCTTTTTAGTTGCAAGTGAAAGGAGAGGTAGAATAAGTCGAAAACATATTAATAATCTATAATACAATGCAGATTGAAAGTTATCAAGTTATCATATTAACAATATACTTGTTAATACATACTACAAATTATATTGCAGATTGAAAATTGTACTAACAGTATATTTTTGTTAATATTGCAATGCAGGTTAAAAAAATGAATGCCATCATATTAACATAGAAAATTATCAACACTACAATTATGTGTATTTTCAAACTGGTGTTGTTGATTGAACAATAGAGTATATTACGTTGACTTGACAAATATACGATGTTAGTTGAATAGCAACAAGATTATAGTCAAATCAACACGGTTTTTTTTCAATTAGATCATGATTTTTTCAGTGATACCACGTTCATTTTTTTCCGCAGAGGCCTGTGTATAATTTATTACGGTTTTCGATTGAAAAACAAAACGATTTGATTTTCCACCGACTATCAGACATGTCGGATGATGTAAGTTCTGCCGTTCCGTAGCAGTGTATGTGGTACCGCTTTCGCACGGCCATTTGTTTCCAAACCGACGTCGTGTCGGATCAAATACGTTCTCAGTGTAAGTGCGGCCTTAGGATGGTCTTAAAATCGACTTGCATATTTATTTCTATACTTATAATATATTTCATATTATGTAGTACCGGTAATGGTAATAATGGTAATTGATTATGTATATTATAGAATGGTCACCGCTATACAAATTACGTGGCTCAATTAATGGTGATCGGTGCGTACCGGTTAATACCGCTGCTGTAGTCTGGTTAGTTATGGCGGGTACCGTAATAATCGCTAGTAGCCTAATCTCTAGAGTGGGAATTAAACATAATCGTCACGACACCCGAGAATAAACTCAGCGTTTCTCAAATTGTGGGTTGCGAACAATTTTTTTAATTATATAGGTTTATAAAATTTTTTTTTATCTTCATACATTTGTGAACATCAATAATCATAATAGCATTGATTAATTATACAATGATAATAGTGAGCATCAAAAACAAACATCAAAACAAGCTACAATTATCGATAGCTAAGATTGACGTGTAAATGCTGTTATTAACCATAACAGAAAACAAGCACACATTTTGCATACTCCTCATTATTAAAAAAAAAAGTGGGAATGTCGATTTTAAGCGTTCCGCCTTCGTCCCATCGGTCCTCGTAGAAATTAGTGGTTTATTATAATTAAAATTTGAATATTAAATGCAATAATATTGCATTAGAAAATACGATTGTGAGCGAAACTCAATATATTACAATACACTATACTAATAATTCATTCCAAAATTTTACCTCACTTGTGTACTACTTATGTTAATATTCAAAAAAACTTTCAAGTCCCTACGATCAAAACTCAATTAGTTATCATAAAATTAAAATAACAGAAATCGTAATTTTGCCGATTTTCTGCCATTTTTTGGTAGTATTTCCCCTCCCAAGGAAAAACTTTTGAGAAATTCGAAAAATGAGCTAAATAAAGTACCAACTAGACACGATTTGCTACCGAAAGCATACTCTACTTGTGGTAATCGGACCATTAATTCTACCCGAAAAAGTGTTTTTATACATTTAAAAAAAAAAAACATCTTTGTAAAACCAATACATTCTTCGCTTCGCTCAGAATCTAATAATACTTAGGTATTTTGTACATTATACGTGTATGATCATTAAATCGTATAACAAATTTTATTGTGATATTGTTATTCTTATATGTGTATGTAATATTATTATTATTTATTATTAAAAATAATATTTATTGAATACTAAATAATAGAATATTATAGTGTATTTCAAAACTATTGTACCTAATATATATTATATTAATAAATATAAATCATTATAAATATCTAAAAACTAAGAAATATATTACAATTTAGTATTTATAATTATAATTTAAGTTTACAAAATATTTTATCATTCTCAACGTTCACATTGCACAGTTGAGGTGTATGCTGCAAAACATATCACGTATTTAATTATTATTCTTTTGTTGTGATATATACTTTAATCAGTATTTTTATTTGTTTATTATTATAATTTTTTTTATAAATATTTATAATGTCTGGAGACAAATTTGTTAATTTTAATTGTAATTTAATCAGACGATCCTCATCAAATTTTTTTCATCTATTTCCAACAAATATTGATATACATCAGTGTCGTGCTCAGCTTTTTCGATAGGGGGGATATAAATTATTGATCAACCAGAAACACAAACGTTGGGGGGCTTTACCCCCCCACTCCCTTCGAACCTCATAATTTTAAATTTTATTTACATTATCCATTATAAATTTCAATCAATATGTAAAAAGTGGGAAGGTCGATTGTGGACGTTCCTCCTTCGTCCCTTCGGTACTCGGAGAAATTAGTGGTGTACTCTATTTAAGATTTAAATGCAATGATATTGCATTAGAAAATACGATTCTGAGCGAAACTCAATATATTACAATATGCTATACTGATAATCCATTTCAAAATTTTACCGTGTGTGTAAATTAATTAATTTAAACTAAATTTTACATTCCTACGATCTAAACTTAATTATTTATCAAGAATTAAAATAATGAAACCGTTATTTTCGGAAATTTTTACTTTAAAAGCCTATAAAAAAATATTGTCAATCACGATTTTCAAAATATTTTATAAAAAGATTAAGTAGTATATGATTAGAGTTCGATAAAATTTACAAAACGATAAACCAAAAATTGCCGGAAATATTAAACATTTTTGGAAAAAAGTTCAAAGTTCTATACTGGGCCAAATAATCAACCAATTCGTTCCAAAATTGTACCACATATGTATATTACCTATATTAATATTAAAAAAAAATTTCAAGTCTCTAAGATCAAAACTCTATTAGTTATTACGAAATTAAAAAATTTTAAATAACAGAAACCGTAATTTTGACGATTTTTCACTATTTTTTTTGAGTTTTTCCTCTCACAAGGAAAAACTTTGAGAAATTCGAAAAATGAGATAAATAAAGTACCAACTAGACGCGATTTGCTACTGAAAGCATACCCACTTGTGGTAATTGGACCATTATTTCTACCCGAAAAAGTGTTTTCAAACATAAAAAAAAAATATCTTTGTAAAACCAATACATTCTTCGAGAATCTAAAAGAGTTCAAGGGGAGGGATATGACACCCTCATCCCCCCCTTGAGCACGCCCCTGATATACATAAACAATGGATAAACAATTCTGGTAAGTACTCATATTTAAAATATTTATAATGATTAATAACTGTATTATGAAGTATTAATTATGAAAATATTTGTTCGTACTTTTGGGTAACATCAACCTTTCAAAAAATGTCCTGCAAGTTTGTTGTAAAAATTTTCAGTAACAACGTATCTGTCATTATTAAAACTTGTTTGATGACTGGAGTATTGAAATCGATAACCGTTAAGGATACAGCATATTTTTTATTGGAAATAAATAATATATTTGATGCATGTAATAATTATGTAAATATCTTTATGACAGAAATCCGTATAAAAAGCTTATATTCGAAAAAAATCACTATATATTTGAACAAATTAAAAAAACTATATTTACTTTTCAAAATGCTCAAAAAACTGATACTAATAAAAACACAACCCCCGTGTTTTACTGATGTATGGCGTGGTCACTAACTGTATTAATAAATTTATATAAGTAAGAACTATTAGTTATAAAAAAAAATTTTCCGCAAGATGATCATAAAAATTTATTTATTTTAACAAATAGATCAAATCAAGATCCATCAAAAAACGTGTTTTTAATAATGAGACAGAAAACGATTATACTAAAAACCTTTTTGCAAGAATATTTCGTAATTGTTTTGCTAGTATATGTTCTTTTTCATTAATAAAAGTATCGTATGAATGCAATTATGAATTAGATAAAGATAACGATGAGTTTCTATCAGTAGGCGTATTGAGTGATGTTTCAAATAGTATAGACGTATCGATTATTGAAAAATTTGATCTATCTGTAAACGATGATAAAATATCTTAAACTTCGAATAGTTTAATTTCATCCGAATCTGAAGATAAATAAAAAATTCTATAAATAAAAAAATGACACTAGAAAAGTGTTCAATTAGGTATATATTTTTCTGGATACTTAGTAAAATGCTGCATAGATAAATTTAAATGTTCAATATGTACTACAACAATGTTAAGAAAAGAAAAATTAGATGATCCTAATCAAACTTGAATTATGCAGAAAACATTTGAACATATTGATTTTTTCGGTTGCGAAGGTATGAAAAAATTGTCAAATTTTATTATTAATATTTGTAAAATTAGTTTAAAAATTTATGATTCGAATTTTGAAAATATAAAAAGTTAAATCGGAAAAATAAATTAATGAATTATTAATTAAATGATAATTCAAAGTAATGTTAAAACAATTAGAATTTTAATAACACATATTATATATTATTAAATTATTACTAACTACACGTATTATTTTATAAAGAATGTTAGTAGTTGAAACAAAATATTAATGTAAAATCATACAATCCAACAAAACAACAACCAAAATTAAGAATAATATTATTATTTTATTTTTTACATTTATAATCACATTTTTGTTGTTAGTACTGGTTACAAGTTAATAATGAAAGGCCGAATCGTAATGGTAGTCGTCTGTCAAAACGTGAATCTATTAATTCTAATAATTTGTTTTCCAAATAAAACTTTTTTAAATTAGATTCAATTTTAGATGTACAAAATATGTCGTCCTTTTTAATTGTTTCATATATAATACCTAAAAAAAAAATGATTTTAAGGGGGATGTCCAGTCATAATTAGTGTGTTTTAATGACAAGAGATCGCGTTTCGGACGATTTGTACTACTACTCCTTCCCGACCAATAATACAAATATACCTGTCAACCTGTCAAATTTAATTTATTTTTATTGCCTAACATATGTTATCAGCTCCAACTAAGGAATATTATATACAATAAATTATTGTTTACTACATTAGACAATAATAATAATAAAACATTATTTTTTCATTATTATTATTATTATTATTAATTCTGTGATGAGTAGTTATAATTATTTTATAATTATCAAATGAAAACAAATAAAAATAGGTAATAATAATAACATAAAATTAGAAAGTAGATCCATATAAAAAACAAATTTATTATGTAAAATCACTGATTGGCATTATACAACATCTAGGATACACAATTTCTGGCAATAGAGCTTTATGTAAAACATCATTAGAGGTTTTTCCATTTTATACGTCTAAAAATCGTTATTTTAGATTATGAGCAAAGCGAAGAATATATTGGTTTTACAAAGTTTTTTTTACTTGTGTATGGAAACATTTTTTCGGGTAGAAAGAATGGTCTGATTACCTAACCTTGCCTACTTGTGGTTATGCTTTCGGTAGCAAATCACGCTAGTTTGTACTTTATTTAACTCATTTTTCTAATTTCTCAAAAATTTTTATGTGGGAGAAGAAAAACTACTAAAAAATAGCGGAAAATCGGCAAAATTATGATTTCTGTTATTTAAAATTTTTTAATTTCGTGACAACTAATTGAGTTTCGATTGTAGGGCCTTAAAACTTTTTTTGAGTATCAACATAGGTATTCTACATTAAAGAAAATTTGGAAACGATTTACAACTTTCAATTTTCAAAATATTTTATAAATAAATTAAATTGTATATGAGTATGCTAAATTTTCAAACCGTATAACCCAAAATGCATATAATATTAAACATTTTTGGAAAAAATTTCAAAGATCTATACTTAGTCAGAAAATCGACCAATCTGTTTCAAAATTTTACCACGCGTGTAAATTACTTATTTGAATACTCAAAAAAATGTTCAATTCCCTATGATCAAAACTTAATTAGTGACCATGAAACAAAAAAATTTTAAATAACGGAAACTGTAATTTTCCGGATTTTACGCCATTTTTTAGTAGATTTTTTTCTCCTAAGAAAAAACATTTGAGAAATTCGAAAAATGAGCTAAATAAAGTACCAAATAGATGTAATTTGGTACGGAAAGCATACCCTATTTGTGGTAATTGGACTAATATTTCTATCTGAAATAATGTCAGTCAAATAAAAACAGATAAAATTCATTGTAAATCCAATAGGATCGCATTGCTCAGAATCTGAAAAAACATTTATAAAAAATTTCAAAACTAATAAAAACAGAAAACCAATTTTCTCACTTTTTCGTCATACTGATATGAGTAATATTGAAGTAACAAATATTCAGCTATAATTGTTATTATTTTATACATACATAAATGAATAATATTTATAGAGAATTATAATTATAAAAAGTTATATTTTTAGAATATTACGACCCGCAGCGGATACGATGGCATAACATTTGCAATAAAACAATAATTCTCTATATAGATATATAGATTACAATATACACTATAGGTATAAATATAACATATAATTTATAGCTATCAATAATTATTATTGATATTTTCTTAAGCATCAATAAATATTACCGCTAGAGTCGCTAGCGCCTAGCCGTCTTTTTTTCTGAGTAAAAAGCTGTTTTGTCCTACTTAAAGTAAATATATTTTTACGAAATTAACATTATTTGATTCCTATTAACGTAATCTAGGTACGCTCTTTTTAGAAAATTCAAAATTGGTTGTCAATAAGCTATTATTTACATTTCAATTATTTGACTTTTATACAACAATTAAAAATTAATGGTACACGTTAATAAAAATTTAAAAAAGAGGGTACATAGAAGATATGTTTCTTTAAATTTTAATATAATTATTGCATAAATTGGATAAGTAGTTTCTTCACAAATAGCTTTTTCCCGGTGCAATTTTTGTGTACATTTTCGGTGGACTAAACATCCCCCTTAATTCACATGAAACTATGAAAGTATACAATAACAATTTATAAAATATATTGTAAAATATGTTAACCTTTAGGTGACCGTACAATAAAATAACATATTTCTTTTTTAGTGATGTGCAACTGGCCCAGTACTTGATAATAATAATTATTATTTCTTTTTAATATTAACTTTCCATCTTTTAATTTCATAAATTTAAGCTTTTTCAAATAGTACGCTTCTTCGGGCGTATAATTTGTAATGCTTGGCGGACACTACTTCAATTATGGCATTGTGTTGATGAATCAATCCGTCAGGACTAGCAGCTAAGTATGGAATATTATTATCAATAAATAAACCAGCGGGTTCGATAGAACAACATAATAATTTTTCAAAAGCTTCTATTGTTATTGGTTCATTTTGAATTCCATATCTAAAAGTAAAAATAATTTTAATAAATAAACTTTTATTTTAAATTTTTGAAATATACATTTTTTAATATCAACAATAGAGAATTTTAAAATAACATAACTATTATAATTAGCTTATAAATATTTTGTATACTAGTAAATAAATGATTAATATTCACTATTCTTCTGCCATCACAAAGTTCTCTATAAAAATAAAATTATAATAATTAATTATATCTACCTATTTATTTTATAGAAGAGCGACAAGTCATAACGTGTAAAATAAAAACAAATTGTCTAAAAAATGACAAAAATGAATTCCCGGTACATTATATAATAAAAGAACAATTATAAATCATTTTTCATTATTTAATATTTTCAATATTAAAATATTATAATATTCAATATTATAATAGATCTTAATTATAATAAACCATTAATTTTTTTGAGGAACGAAGGGACGAACGAACAACGCCTGAAATCGGCCTTCCTGTTTTTAAAATGTATCACAAATTTGTATTACAAATAATAGAATAATAAAAAATAATAAAATAATAAATATTTATATCAACCAATTGCTCAATAAGACAATAGACACTAATTGCAGACGAAGTGTTGTGGCAATATGAGAATTTTGATGATCTATCTTTATATTGTATTTTTAATCCATAAAATCATAATCTATATTTACCTTATATAATAATGTTTATAAATTATAAATTAAATGAACAAAAAATACACAAAACTTGGGAATAGTGTATTGATTATAAACAGGTCTGCGATATAGATTTATTGTATAAAATTATATTATACATAATTATATATATATATATATTTTATTATGTGACAGATTGCGACCGGTCATCAAATTATTGACTTTGTTCTAACGTATAATACACATTTCGTAAACCTGTTTTTGTTTGTCATCTGATATGTAATTTTTAAATAGAATTTATACTCGAATCAAGCTGCAGCTAAAGCCACCTTGTGGCTTTATAGTCTGAACTATTCAATTTAAACCGTGTATATAAATTGCAAAATGTAACCCCTTAATAAATAGCTGCTTCCGTTCCCCTTAATATATATTACAGTTATAAACTAAAAAAGTAAAAATCATTCATATAATCATCAAATATGTTAATATAAAAAAAATTATATTTGAGAAAAATTATTTTTTATTCCGTTAAATATTATAAATATATTTAATCGTGGATTATAAATGAAAAAAATAATAAAATAATGATGTTGATGGAAATGGAAATTATATATTTGCTGGTTTAATATTATAAAGTGCAGTACGCCAGTATTGCAGTGTCCATCAATAAAATAACGTTATTTTTATATAGACTACTTGTCAATGAGAATGACAAAGAATCGTTGTAATAATATAATTTATAAATCAATTGATCAATAATTTCAGTACTTAAGGGGGCTAGAGCAATCTATATTTTTCATGCATTTAGTCTAATAAGCGGGCGAAATAATTTAAATTTATTAACTTATACTCTATGATATGTAGGGAAAATATTTTTATTTTATTATCCTACTCGTAGAACTATATGTAAAAAAAAAAAAAAAAAATTAATTTTGTATCATGGTTAATTAGCTAAATATAAAATTTTAAATCAATTTCCTACATATCATAGAAAACAACATAAGGAATTTTAATAATTTTTTAAAATAATAATTTAACCATTAGAACTAAGTGGATTTTTCTCTCGCTATTTGTGCTTTTTATTCGATTTATAAATTGTGAAATATTTTTGAATGTTTATTGGATACATGTGTACGTATTTTTACAATTACGTATGTAATTGTATTTCTAAGAATTGCAACGATTATATTAATATTCCATATCTTGCTATAACGATTCGATGATTCGATCGTTAAATTTGATTTATTATAATTTATAATACTAAAATGAAAAGACACGAATTAAATAAAGGCCAAAAATAATAATTATAGGTAAATATAAAGAATGAATGTGCTATAAGTACATAATGGGCGAGTAATTAGTCACTCATCGACATTATCATGGTGATTATAATTTATACTTGCGTAATACTTATTTCTCATTATTCCATTTATTTGTGTTAAAAATGAACTTCATTAATGGATTACAATATATAAATTTGTTTTTTTTTTTTTAAGGAGGTTGGAGCAATTTATATTTTTCAAGCATTTAGTCTAATGGGCGGGCGAAAATTTACCTAACTTCTAATAATCTCAAATAAAATGTAAAAACAATTGAAAACATTTTATTAAAAATATGTATTGCCTCAGCTCAAATTATGGAAAGGATTATCAGTATGATAAATTGTGTTATATTGGATTTCACTCAGGAAAAATATTGGTGGTATACTATGGTTGTCCGGTTCCTATGATGATACGCGTGTATAACATATATTATATAATTATTGTATTGTTTATTATAAAATTAATATAAATTATGGATAGGTAATAAATTAATCAGTTAAGTAGGTGATAAAATACTAATAACTGTTGTGTTTCAAGAAATTGATCGATAAGCTAAATAATAGCACACTCACACTAATGTTCATTTACTTCTCAACAGTGACACACGCGTCTGTATATATTTGCAATATTGCCTATACAGTACTCCTTAATAATGATTTGTACCAACCATAGAAATGTTTTTCCTGGATCATCAACTTCTAATGTACTTTTTACACTTTAGATTCATTAAATATTTTGTTTTTTTTTATATAGTTTTTAAGTGTTAAATAATTTAAATTAATCATTGTACGTATATCACAAAATAATATAGAAAGGTAATGTTGAAAAATCATTAAATTTGACGTTAAAAATAATCATAATAAATTCATAAACACACAGATTTAAAAAATGTACAACATTATTATAAAATAGCTAAACAATGATCATTGTACATATAATATTTCTCAAAATATGAATCTTATTTTATATTGTAATATTTTTAGGGGGATTGGAAACGTCTATTTATTAAGGTATTGTGTATAGACAATAATACAATTTTCCTCGTTACTCAGTGTATTTGTGTGAAACGTAAATGCGTTCCTAATCAGTCGAATGTACGGGAGGCGCGCGAGGTTCTCGCTTAACTATTCACTCTACTAGTTCATAATAACATAATAATATTCCAAATAACAAAAACAATAAATTGAATGACGATTGTCGCATTGACGGTACAAAATAAAATTGTTTAAAAATTATAAGCCAGTAAAATGAAAGTTCACAATTAAATTTATCTAAATGACGAATATGTATAAATATAAAAAACTAAATGTATAGGTAATCGGTCTTCAATTAAGAATATTGATATTTGAATATTTATTGTAAATAATTTATTGGTAAAATAACACCATATCATATTTCGTCCCAATCAATTTTATCAACAACCATTCCTTAAAATAATAAATATAATATCTTTAAAAGTAAATTTTTAAATTGTAATAATCTGATATTAATTTATCCTTTGGTGTCCATATAACAAAATAATAACTTTTTTTCGGCTTTTATGGAGTTGTCCTTGTACTTGAAAATAATAATTATGATTTGTCTTTTTAGTTAATTTTTTATCTTTTAATATTTTTGGCCATATCTTTTAAACGATTTGTGTAATTACGTACAATATTATTGGTACACTCAATTTTTTTTCAATTATATCGTTCCCGTATGGTTTTATTAAAATGTATTTTTTCCATTACGCTATTAGGTATCTCCATTTCCAATTAGATGACTTTAAATGAAATTATTTGTTTTTAAAATTTCACTAAACACTTGTACAATAATTATATCTGCTTCCATCGCTGAAATGTTTTTCTGGTACTTTATTTATTATGTTCGATTTATGGCAAATCAAACATTAGGTATTTATTACGTATTCCTAAATATATTATTATTTTTTCATTCTATAACCAACAATACATCACTAAAATATTACAATAAAAATAATAATTTAAATACTAGGTATACTATATCTATTGTTTGTTTAAAAGTATTAAGTATATGTTATAGGTACGTAAATTATTGACTTACAACACCAGATAATGCTTTATAGATATTTGATCGATATGGTTTCTTAGACTATGTACCTTACATCCGTGACTATACAGTTATAATAGAAATACCGTACTTATTTATGTTTTCACTCTATCACAACTAATCTAACTTCTTCCTTTGCTGCTTCTTCAGTTCCTTCCAAGGCAACAGTTTAGATATGATTACCAACTTTTTCACGAAGTTTTTGATAAAATGTATTACCGAGACATGACATATTTAAAATAACGGAAAACTGTTGTAATTGTGAATCCCCTTGACCAGTATTTACCATAGATAATACAATTGTCAAATTTATGGATAAAAGTGTGTTATTCGGTGGCTCTGTATTCTGTAATTTCTTTTTTATTACACGTTTTATAAATAAAAACAAATTCACTATAAAATCCAAATCTTTTTTCTTTTTCTAAACATAAATCGGAGAAAGCCGAAAGTCGAAGGCCTCGTGTTTGAGTTTTGTAATTTTATCAAATAAATATTTTATGTCTGCAATTCTGCGATCTTCAATTGTATAACACCTATAATGTAAATATATACCTATGTAAATAATATTAATTTTTATACAACTAATTTACTAAACTAAAATAAAATTTATTGCAATTTATTTTTTCATTTCCTCATCTGGTTTATAATTGTTGTTGAATTGATGCAGTTATTTCTGTCGAATTATTATGAGTGGAATATACATTTGTCTACAATTAAGTATAAATATAAATAATAAATCATTGCATTCGAAAAACGATTCCAAATAAATAAATTTAGTAAAATAAAGTTCGTCAACATTTTTGCTGCGAATGTTACGATTTTTCCTTTATTTTCTAATAATTATTCCTATCATAATTATTTTTCCAGTCTTTGGTGAGTTTTACCTAGTTTTAAATTCTGTCCGTAACACAAACACAATATATATTATTCAGTGATGTATTTAGAATTTTGTCGAAAGAGGGATATGTATTGGAAAATATAATTAGCATACCTATGTATATCACTACAGATATAAAAAAATTGTATTTATCAAAACATATTACTCATAAAAAAAAGTGGGAAGGTCGATTTTGGATGTTCTTCCTTCATCCCTTCGGCCTTCGGAGATATTAGTGGTTTATTATATAAGTTTAGTAATATAAGTACCTACGATTAAAACTAAATATTAGTTATCACAAAATATTTAAAGTCAAATTAACAAAAAAATCATAATTTTGTTGAATTACATTTGGAAAATTATTAATTTAATTTAATTGTTTAATTTATATTAGACATAATAAATCATGAAAGGTTTTAAGTGGATATGACAAATAATTTATAAGATTATTATTCCATTAAATTAATAGCAATAAACTAAATTTATAAATTAATAACATTCTGTAATAATTGATGTCAAATGTAGTAAGCCCATTGCAATATCACTACTCTTATGTATGGAGTTATAATATTTATGTGGTTAAATGTTGTAACCCTCGACTAAGTCGTAAATAAATATAATTTTTATGTTTGTAACTATTATCAACTTAAAATTCTCAAGAGTATTAATTCTGTAAATATTACAGAAAAAAAATCTGTTTGTAAAATGATTATGTTGATCAATATGATGTTTTAAGCGTGTTCTGAAAAATAATGTTTTTGTGGGTTACAAAAATTGGCTTTTTAACCATCGATATATTGTACACCGTGTAAGTCTCGAGGATTTGACAAATAAAATAACTCTAGTTCTAAGCAATATATTTTTTTAAAAATTATATTCTGGCACTACAATTATATGGTATATTTATTTTTATTTTTGTTTCTCAATAAAAAAATTAATTTAATCCATTTTCAATTTTTTAATTAAAAAAATACATTTGTAGATTTGTATTTAAAAAAAAAATGTTGACATAAAAATATCTTTTAAAAGTGTTTTCATTTATTTTTAATGATTTTTTGAAGTTAATGAAAATATGTTTCTTCATTTTTTAAAATATAAATGCTTACCGATTAGTATATCGTATCTAAAATTTAAAATTTAAAGTCTTAAACTTTAATTTAAATACCAATTATTTTTCTTAAATACAAATCTACAAAATGGCTATTTAGAATGAGAAAATTAATATAAATTGTTTTCTAGAAACAAAAATAAAAATTAATATATCCTAATTGTAGCGCCGGGTTATAATAATTTTAAACAAGTATAGTGTAGATCCAGAGTTATTACATTTGTCAAATTCTCAAGCCCTTGTATATTTCACATTTTACCTGTCTGATGTAAATGCTGATCAACATTTAAAAATATACTTCTGTCAAGGTGTCTTTCAAAATATAACCGAGAAGCACGTAAGGTACACTTACTTACTAGATTAAAAATGTTTACATATTTATCATTACTATAAATATCAGGCATTTTAAAGGAAAAAATATATAATTAAGAAATATGAGATTTAATGAATAAAAATTAGTAGTTATATAAATTGTAGGTACTCCAGTACTTGTAGGTACAACTTACAACATATAATTTAAAGTATAGTGGTTTTAAAAAAATTGAAAAACCACCCATAGAGGGATTTATTTTATCTTTCATTTTTCATAAAACTGGTTTAAATTTTGCATACAAAAGTATGTATGAATCTTTATATAGGTATGTATGATCTCAATAGCTTAACTGTTAAATTTGTTATTTTCTTTTGACATAGTCTTGTGTATTGTGGTTTACTATTATTTTGTGTAATTCTAAATTTAATATTTATACAAAAAAATATGGAAATTATAAAGATGTTTGTATACTCTACATTTAAAAAAAAAAAAAGATAAAGATAATCCTATTTCAGAATTATAATTTTATAAACATTTATAAATGACAACCTTACATGAAATAGATACCATACGACAGGTATGATTACAGTGTACAGTGTATTTATTATTAAATTATATTATTACAAATCACTGAAATTAACCTTAAAAATTTAAATAATCTAATAAATATTTATAATTTAAACACTTAATAATTACATAATGTGTTTTACTTATAACAATATTAAGTTTTACAAAATAAAATTGATAAATATGAGATAGAAAAAAATAGATTAAATGATGAGATATGTTCATTGGATTTTGAAAAAAAATCTCTTAGTGATGAAATAGTAAGTAAGATAAGTATGATAAGTACAACAATTATTTGTATAAATATTACACATATTTTAATAAAATATTACAGTTAAAATGATTTAGATTTAGATTTTTTTTAGGAAACATTAAAATTACAAAATAAATCATATAAGAATAAATTATGTAAGTTTTTATAAAATAAAAAAAATAAATGAGTAACCTAATAGTATTATTTTTAATAGGCGTTATTAAATTTAAAAACTGAAGATTGGAAGAAGTTGTAAGTGGTCAACAATTATAAGATAATAAAATATAGATATACATATTTCTTTTCAAATTTTTAATAACAATTTAAAATTTTTTCTTTATTTTAATAGGCATCTCTTGCATCAATTTACATAAAAAAATATATTTTTTTACTTTCCTATTTTTATTTATTTTATATAAAGACCAAATTATTTGAGTATTTATGTAGTCTAACGTATAACCAAACGATAACTTAATAAACTTAAAAATGGTTTCTTCTTTTTGAAGCCATGCACTGAATAGTTCACTAGTACACATTAAATATATGGATATGGATCATAATTCTTCTAATGCTGTTACCATGATCTTTATAACCAATTAACAATGCATTCTTTATGAACCTAAAAAATAAAATATATTATATTATAGTAATAATATAAGTTTAAAGTTATATATATATATATATAATATACATTTATATATAATATTATTATATTTACTAAACATGTTCTAAGTTGAAAAACTTTTATTTTTGCTTCAAAAAAATTTGGAAATAGTATATCCATATTTATACCGCTATAATCAGTAAGAATATGAGTTAGTTTATCTTTTATGGTTTGAATTAAGTTCATTAAACATTGTACTTCATGTTTCATAGTTAAAAATATTCTTTGATAATAAATGATCTTATGAAAATAAAGTTTTATAACTTATTATATTAAATTATAAATATAGGTAATCTAATCATTATTTTACTGTTGTTAATTAATATTCTAATAGTAAAATATATATATATATATTAATACCTTTTAAAGCATCTAGAAATTTTTTAATTGTAGATTCATCTTTAATACCTTTAAATTATAATATTTAATTTAAATGTATTACAATTTGATTTATTAAAACAAACAACCGGGATTAAGTTGTTTAATGTCTTCCTTATAATGTAATTGTCTTTAAACAATACTATTTGTATGGAAATCTTTTTAGAAGGTGAAATATGTTTTAATGCAATATCTTCTTATATTTTACTTCATTCATTAATTTTTCCTATGTCAACAGGTGTAACTAACCAATTTCCACTAGGAGAATATAGTGTGGTTGTTTCATAGTGTGGTATACATAAAATATCATCTAAAACAAATTATTAAAATTATATAAGCATGTAGTTAATAATAATTTTATTAATAATAGCAATTTTATATGAATACACATTCTAATATATTGTTAACATTTAATATACCCAAAAATTCATTTTTATTCATTTTGAACTGTATTATATATTATGAATTATTTATGTATAGATAATTTGCAAAAATGAAATTTAAAAAGTATGTATTAAGATTAGGTCAAAAATTATTAATAAATAGAAACATAGTAAGACATTCTGTATATATTATAGGTATTGTATTTATTTATAACTTTTTTAATACTATAATATAGATTACCTCCAGCTTCAGATAAAAGTTTAGGTGGACTTTGAATTGAAAGTTCTGTCTTTTTTATCAATCCTAGATTTTTTAACATTTCTGAAACTAGAATCTTCATATAAATTATCACATGACAATATTTCTGAATTTTTTTATGCAATGTTACAAGCTTCCAAATAAGTACCTAGGACATTATTATTTTTAATTGAACAATGTAATTATTTAATGTGTAAATGAATATATATATATAATATGTAATACCAACCAATATAATTCAACAATATTTTTGCCTTAAAATTACAAAATCCTAATTTATTTGGTTTGGTTAGTCTTTCAACATTCTTTTTATTACTTTTATTTGGCCAATTAATGCTGTTTATTGCTGATTTATTTAGATACCAAAATTCTGGCACCTCTACCAATGAGTTATAATGAGTTATTTGAAAAATGATAACTCTCCACATTTTGATATTATCTACATTGCCATTTAGCAATTAAAAATCATAAATAAAATATATATAAATATTAATAAAAAAAAAAAAGTTAAAAATATTTTTACTATTATTTATATAGAATTAAAAAAAAAAAGACTTATAATGTATATAAAATAAAAATAAAAATAAATGTATTACAACAATAATTGTATTTTAAATTATACTAAACATAAATAATTATTATTAATGAATATTGTAAAATTAAATAATAAGAAATATATAATGGTTAAAAAAAATAATTTAATTTATCATATAACAGCTATAAAATCATTTTCAAAATTGAAAACATCTAGTTTTTGTTTTATTTCTGTTATCTAGATATTGTTATTTGTTATTTGTTTTGTTGAGTGTTTTTGAACAATAGTTTGATGATTTTAATGGTGTTGTATAAATATTGTTATATAAAAAATGTTGTTAAATAAAAAATTGTTCCAACAACAGAACTTGTGTCTAATATTTTATCATAAAATTTACAGGGTCAGTTTTAAAATTTTACGACATGTAAATTACTCACGAGATTACTAAAATAAAAATGTTCAAGTCTCTACGATTATAACAGATTTAGTTAACACAACATTTTTAAAATTAAATTAATGGAAATCGTAATTTTACCGATTTGCTGTCATTTTTTTTTTATTCTTCTCCCAAGAAAAACTTCGGAGAAATTCGAAAAATGAGTTAAATAATATATCAACTAAATGAAATTTCGTAAAAAAATATTTTTAAAATCAATACATTCCTCGCTTTGTTTACAATTTAAAAATGAAAAAAAAACAATAGTTTTAAAACTAATATTTATAATTGTTACTTATAACAGTTATAACATACAAGTATTACATATTATTGATTTATTTAATTTACATTTTTGAGTATAACTGTAAAAAAAAAGTAGTATAGGTAGGTAGGTAGGTAGGTAGGTAATTACAGTACTTACTAATTTTGTTTAAATGTTAAAAATCCAAAATAATAGATGATAGGTAATTATTATTTATAACTACTAAGTATTATAATAGTTATATTAATTATATGACATACCTAGAACTTTGTTTAATATTTAATTTAAATTTAAAAAAATTTCTGTATAAAAAATATCACAGTAAATACAAATTTCGACTTCTGTACAAGTTTTATTACATATTAATTATTATGTGAATATTTACGAAATTATTTATTAGTTTTATATACATATATCGTCCAATTGGGTAATAAAAATAACTAAAAAACTATATTATAATTTAACATGTTAAAATTGTATAATACTAAAGTTGGTGATTAAATGTTAAAAAAACATACTAAATATAATAAACACAGAAATAACACACCTGTCCTAGCTATTAGATGTGAACTTATTGTTATATATCTACATATTATTTGTATTTACTTATATGTAAAAAAAATAAGATTTTATCACGAACTACTATAAATCACTTTATTTAAAACATCGCAACCACAAACCTTATACGCTTATACGGATTTACGAATATGAAAAATACATTTAAATATTTTCGTTCGATAAAATAATAATTGTAAATAAGATAATATAACAGTGATAGTACTGATAGTGATAGGCACAATCGAAATACTTCGATTGTTAGGATAATAATCGATTATGAAAAATTGAAAACGAGTAATACAATACGAATATCTATTGAACAATTTTCATTATTAATTATATTACGATTATGATATATTATATTATTATTATCTTTCATATTATCGCTTTTCCAAATATTATTACTTTTAGACAACACTATTCTACAAATTCTAATTATCCCAACACAATAAAAATAAATCTATATTATAACTTAAGTTGCATAATATGACAATATATTATGCATACGATTAACCCAAGATTTATTTTAAATATGATGTTTTAATAGTTGATTTTAATATTTTTATTATTTATTATCATTAATAAAAATATATCGATTTTTAATAATTCGATTATGCTTACTAGTATTCACGTAAGTCGTGAAACAGTTTGCGGCAAGAAAAAACGAGTAATTTTTCGTCAATAAAAAATTATATAAAAAAACAATAATATTATATTAAATATATATGTATTAAAAATATCCGATTAAACGATAAATGGAGTTTATCATTATCAAACAAAAACAAGTAGATACGGTCTGATAAGTGACAATAATCGGCTTAAAATGCCGATTTTACGTAAACGTATGCACTCCGCGAAGGCGCGATTATCGAAACGTTTTATCATTATCATGAAATAGTCGTCGTAAGAGTGGGAAAAATATGAACATTATCATATAACATACATTAGTATGCCGTCGTAATCGGCCGCAGCCGTCGCGGAGAATCCGCCGTTTCCACCTCTACTAACAATCGACGGGCGGACGGCGACCGTTATAAAACGATCGTTGCACGGCGGCTGCGCTACGTTCGCGTCGACCGCCGCACCGCACCGCACTCCGACCCGGTCGAGATTTCAAATTTAACGATATCAGACCTTCGCCACCGGTTTGCCGCCTACCGGAACAATGCCAGTAGTCCAATACGCAGTACTACGACGCTGTTAATACTGATTTCGTACGCGGTAAAAATTATCGTTCGTTGTGCGATTGTTAGTATTGTTTTAATGGTTTAATTTTTACTAATTGTTATATAAAATTTAACTAATATACGCGACCGTTATTATTAATTTATCATTTGTATTCGAATGTGATTGTTCGACAATTATTATTGTGTTTGTGTTCCGTCGACGTTTGTACAAAAACAATGGAGGAATTCGCCGAGGTAAACGATTCATCATTTATTTAATATTATATTATGTTATTCAATAAGATTATTCATGGATGGACACTGTTTTCGGATTTGGCTTTTGAGTCGTTCGTAATTGTCACTAGTATATCCGTATCACAACTTTTTTGTTCTTTCTTTGTCTCGATTGGCGGCAGCAAATACTGCTGGTTGGTTTAGTGTTTACTTGCGGTCTTTTTAATATTCGATAGTACGCAAATTCAAACATATTCACACATAATGTTTATTTAAATACAAAGAAGTAGTTTCATATTATAATTTAAATGTATATTTAGTTGGAATCATTTGGGTACTATAAGTCTACGATTAGTTATTCGTTATATGTTATGTATCCATTTTCTATTATTTGTTGTCATTTGTATTACTTCTAATATATCTTTGTACTGTATTTATGGGTCTTGATATTATGTTAGTTTTATATTAACAGTAAGCTGTTGTCCATGAGTCTGCCTCAGAAATTATATTGTTTTTTTTAGACTTAAATACCTAAATTTGCATTTATTTTTAAATGTAATACATTTTAAAGTTAGAATAAAAAGTAATGTAAATATTTGGACTTGGGTTTTTGAGTCATTCGTAATTATCACTGGTATATCTGCCATCCGTATTCTTCGATTCTTATTCATCTATTCGTATGACATCTTTTTTATTGTTTCTTTTTCCAGATCGGATTTTCTAAGTAAAATATATAGATATATAAGTAAATAGACTTATTATGTTGACTTTCTGACGCAGCCTGATTGTTATTTGGATATTTATCATCTTGTGATCAGAGATAATTTATGAATAAAAAGTATAAATTAATTTTTTTTTTACATATTTTAACGCATATTTAACTATATTTTAGGTAATATTATAGCACATATTTATGCAATTTTAAGTGCTATAAAATCCCAATCCTGTTAAAAATAAACTAGAAGATAAATAACTAAAAATATAATATTAAGAATAGGTAGGTTAAATAATAATCATAATCAAATCTTAACATGTATTTAAGTATTAAATGCGTGTTTATAGAGCACAAAATAATTTAATTTGATTATAATTTACAATAATTTCTTCTCATCAAATAGCTAATAGAATTATTAAATTGAAAATACCTCAACAGAATGACCATAAAAATAATGTTACATTTAAGATTTTACTTGCATGAAATGTTATTTATTACATGTATATTGTTCACTCTATATATATAGTGTATGTATATACACATATTATATATATAAAATATGTGTATCAATATTAAAACAATTTTATCATATTTATACTTTTCAAGAAGTGAATGTCCAAAAATGAAAATATATACCTAATATTTAAAATGTAATAATGTAAGGAATTATTAATAAACATAAATTATGTTGTAACATTATAATAACATTTAATATAGAGTAGCAAAGATTAAATACTGAATAGATCTAAATCTTTAAAATATTTTTTTAAATGACTTAAATGATCTAAATTAATATTTTAAGAGCATTACAATTTAAACCTATGTATAAAAATTTTTTGATCAAATACTTTTGTGCGGATAAGGTATATATTATATATATACATTAATATATTAATACATATACACTTCAAGTAACAAGTTATTGAATTAGTAAGATTTACTGAATATTAATTTAAATAGTTAATATTTTCCTAGATCATAAGCACTACACCAAATATAAACAAAAAGTTAATATATTATATACATTATACAGTGTGTATATACATATACATATATATATATATAATTATAATATAATAATATTAAATTAATAATATAATTATATATATATTATTAATATATAAATAGATATATATATTAACTTTTGTTTAAATCTGGTGCTGTGCATATGATCTTGGAAATTATTATTTAAATTAATATTCAGTAAATCTTAATAATTCAATCATTGTGTTATATTAATATTAAAAAACAATACTTTTTTTATAAAACAAAATTGTCATTTCTACACCTTGTGTATGGGAATTTGGATAATTTCCAAAACAAAATTTAGAAATTATAATTAAATAAATGTGTGGAAATATAATGTTTTGACAATAGCAACATATTTTAAATTACATTTTTCGGTATCAAAAAGTGAAATTAAGATTGAATAATAAATTAATTTACTGCCAGTTTTTTAGTAAGAATACATGTGTTTACACACTTCAGTTATTGATTTAAGATAAATAATTAATTCATTTTAAATCTTTATTGATTAAATTTTTTAGCGAATGTTGGAGAGGACACGGAAACGCCAGGAGTTACTCACCACATCAAAAGTTCCATTGCCAATGCCTCTGTCACCACCAGCTATGAATACTTTACCACCATCAAATGAGGATAAATCACCAATTGAAAATACATTACCACAAGTGCAGCAATTATTGACTTCACCAGCACGCCTCCCAAGACGCAACCGCCTAGCTGAACTGTCTAGTCGTGTAGATTTATGGTTGGCAAATGAAGCTACCGATCATGTATCAAAATCAAATGAAAATAACTTACCTCTCACAGTATCGGTAATATAAATTATAGTATTTTATATTCATCATAGTATATATGTTTATTGCTGAAGTAATAGCTAATTCATAGTTAAAAAAATTATAGTATGTACAAATTAAAAAAATTCTTAGTGTTTTCATGTTCATTGATGTATTTATTTTAAATTTAATTATATCCATAATCAAATAACTAATATTCAAATGTAAAAGTTATTTTGAAAACCAAGTTTTAATATATAATTCTCATTTATTCATAGTTCCTCACATTCGATAATTCATTAAATTATCAAAGTAATATCAATTTTTTAAAATAAAATATTTTTTTATTCGTAGAATTTTATTATTACACTTATATATATATATATAATATTAAATTATATTATATATATTATTATTATTGGTTATACATTACATAAATATATAAATAAATAACTAACATTAGTAATATATTTTATTATGTAACATAAGTATGTTTATGTTTAGATGAAGTCTGAAAATAGTAGTACTAATCAGCAAGCACCCATAAAATTAAAATCTGTACCTTCTTGTGATGAAACTATAACACCAGCAGTAAAAAAAATTAAGGTAATAATATAGAAATTTTCACAAGATAGAAAAATTGGTTTTGTTAAATCTTAAGTTTCATTTGTTGTTATGTACCTATGTAATATTATAATGTATATTATGTTGCTTTTTATTTATTCAGTCTAACAAAATTGAAACAACTTTTGCACAACAGAATCAATTAGATAGTAAGAAAAATGTTAGTAAACTACAGCAACTTCAAAAGCAGTCTTCTGATAGTGGACATCCTCCACAATGGCAATCACCCAATTTGACTTCTGCTCCCTTGACAGTTGCACAACGCCGTGCATTATTTGAAAAAAATATCGCTGATGCCCAACAACTAAATATAAAACCATTTACAACTACTACTGTCACTAAAATATCAGAAACAGCTGATGCAACTTCAGCCACAACCACATCAATTAGTACAGAAAATGAGATAAATACACCACCACATTCTATTCGCTGCAATGCTTCTACTCCACCATCAAGGTGCGAAACCCGGTATAAAAAGAGTCCTGCAATAATTGCATCAGGTATCAGTGAGTTGTCACCAAAGAAGCGTCACCCTTGGACTCCACCATGTATTAAAAATGTTTTGTTAAAAAAACGATTAATTAACGAATTGGATGATGAACAAATTTCTGAAAATGAAACATCAGGAACAGCAGCAGCAACTAGCAGTCCCATTAGCTCTAATACATTATCATCAGCAGGTACCATAATAATAATACTTATATATAACATTAAGGGGTATAATTAATAATAAAATATATATAGGTACTTCAATTAAGTCTTATCATTTAACTAATTATTATATTAAAAAACATTATGCCACTATAATATTAATTATTAGAATTATAATATATTATATTGTGTATTTGTATTTCAATTTTCAATCATTTTAATATCAATAAATTTAGAATAAAATAATACATTAATTGTTATTACCCATATATTTTGCCATCTCTTTCTATCAAATATAAATGGGTATAGTGTCCTCATAATTTTATGTAAATAGTACATGAAATGGTAACTATTTACAACATACCGTTTTAAAAAGCCAAATAACAGTAATAAAACTTTTCAAATAATTCTAAGAATAATACAAATCAAAATTTATACATAATTCTGTAATGATGAATTAGTTATTTTATTTTATTTTCTCTATTATGAACTAATGAAGTAAATCATATATATCATTTGTTAAATATTATTATTGTTATGATATACAAGGATATGATTAAATATTGATTATATATTTAAACATAATTTAATTGATTTGGAATGAAATCTAGGTGTGTTCATGTCCATTATGCATTTATTTTACAGATCGTATTGCTATGTCTGTTGGACATGTTAAATTTGTACCTTCATCACCTAATGGTGGCCTGTACCCAGACTTATCTCGTATCGAAGAAAATAATGAAGAAACAACTTCATTAGAAAACCAATCCACAAGATTAAAGGTAATATTACTATTCTTATGATTTATTAAAATTAATAACATTTTTGTGATTATGATTACAGAGACGTAGCAATGGTAGTAGTGCTTTAAACACTTCTACTACGTCTTCTGAATCAATATCAGAAACTGACGATGACAAAATATCTGGGACCAAACGTTCTCGGTGTGAATTTATGAATAATAAGTCTGACATAGCTTTGTTGACAGTAAGCAAAAACTATCTTATCTTTGATTAATTCAATATCACAGATATTACAATACAATATATTTTGTAAATAATATGTAATAATTTTTATTTATATGGTAAACTAAATAATAATGATACAACTTTAAAGCTCTACATTAAATTTATACAGATTTACAGCACTGACAATACAACTTATATTGTAAAAATTTATTATTTTTAATTTATAGAAAAGCTCCCCTATTACACCTGCCAACACAACCCCCGGAGGTGGTCAATCATCATCTATGCTATCAGGCCATGCTGCTGACAGTCCATTGTCCCAAGCATGTACCAGCTTTATATACCACCATAATGTTGATGATCCCAATCACTTATTTGAATTCAGTAGTGCAAATTTAACAGATTTGGAATTAAATAAGTCTGAGGAAAAATTGCTTTATCCTGATGGAAAAAATCTCGAGAACTGTAGTCCTGAATTACTACCGAATAGTGCGGTAGCAATTGAAAAACCTTGTATGAATAGCGGAATTAAACCAGCACTCGTGCATACTGTCAGCACATACCGAAAACAACAGCAACAGCTCCGACTTGGTGGCACACCTGGCAAGGTATAAACAAACCAAATTTAATATATATAAATTTTTATTTAAAAGTGATTATTGCATTAGAATAATTATTACACATTTGTAATATCATTGGTTATGTTTTATTGTATTTAGATTTATTATTTTAGTGTACTGTTTTATTCTCATAGATAAGTAATAGTTTAAAATAATAGTTGTCATTTGTTCTTAATGTAAAATACAGGAAAACTTATATTTCATATGTGACTATATACAATAATTTTAAATTTAGTTTAAATGGATATCTTAAAAATTATTGATCGCTATATGTCACCAATTGGCCTCCAATGTTACATTAATTATCCTGGTGTTTATAAATAATACCCAATGCCCTGTTTTGTATACAAGTCTGTGATTTAAACCATAAAACATTTTAATATTAAAATCAAGGAGGTATTAAAGTTATCGACAGTCCAGTGAATAAATAATTTTATCATATAGTTTTATATAATTATTTATTTAACCCTTTATATTGATGTACCGTCAGTTAACAAATGGTTAATTTGCTTAATTTTTAGCATAAGACAAGATATTCAGAAGAAATACAAGAAGAAGAAGAAGAAGAAGAAGAAAGTTCACATACCCTTTTCCAACGTCGTATGCAACTTCTCAATGATGAATACTGTGATGATGATGATGATGATGAAGAGGAATATAAGTTACAAGAGATTGAAGCAGTTGCTGAACGTGCTAGGTACTTGGAACGGACAGTAGTTCCAGAACAAGATCGAATCATTGAGCAAGCCACCCAAGCACTTAACATCTGCGATGTATATAGACAAAAAGAAAAGAATGGACTTCGGCCTGTAATAAATAGTAATTTTTCACCAGAACATGTACATGCTGAACGCCTTCTGCTAATTGCTGGTGAGTATTATAAATTCAAAATTAGTTATTATTATTATCTCGTATCTAGTAACAATACAGTTAGAGTAAACATTTGATTTACATAGTATAACATAAAATAAAATAAAAATAATTATGTAAGTAAGGGTAAGATTAGATTAAAAAAAAAATAATAACATAAATATATATTGGTAATTCTTAGTTGCTTTGGTAGTTCCAGTTTTTATACAAGTTGTCATGAGTCATTCGACCAGTACTGGGCCATACATATAGCGTTCTGGTTTGCTTTTGCTAGTCTTTGTCATTGCAGGTAATTGGACATTTACTACATTTCAGTAGATGGTCCATTATTTATTGTTCAATTTGTTTTTCAACACACACAGTGCTAATAATCCTTCAAACTGGCCCAATTTATTTAAATTGGTTTTGCATCGTGCAGATTTGGGCTGTAGGCGTTTTAAGATTCTCCATATAACCCATTTTATTATAGTGTCCAGGTTTTCTGTTGGCATTATACATGCTGTTACGTTCCATATTTTTTTCTCTATCTCTCAATTCTGTCTTCTTTAGGTTTCTCATGATGCACTTTGTACATATTTTATGAAAATAGTTACTTCACATTATCAAACGATTTTGATACATTTAATTTACATGCGGCCTAAATGTCCAGATTTTATATGTTCAATTAAGATATCTAGTCTTTACAATTCTACCAAATGTTTAGTGTCTAAAACTATTAAAATATAGTATTTTTGCATTATAATATTTGGTATTTTAAGATTTGAACATATTTTTGAATGTACAAAAGTAACAAGTCCAAAAATATTGTGAAATACAATTTTTTTAAATAAAGATGTTAATATTATATAATATATGTATTTATTTTAAATGGATAAATGTAATATATTCATGCATATATTTGACAAAATTTTTAAATGTAATTTTGGACTTGTATTTGTACCTATATTGTCCATAAAAGAGATGTATGTCAAAGTTAAAATTTAATAACAATTGCCATTTATAATAATTTAGTTCCAAGTTAAGAATTAGGTATTTAAAAAATAATAATTAAGAATGACTTGACTTAATGAATTATTATTATTATAATTATTATTTTATATCATATTTAGTTTAATATTTTGAAAATACAAAAATTATATAACACTTTCTTTTGAAACAGATTACAATTATAAATATCATCAATATACCAAAATGTTTTTATTTTTATTCATAGGATTAAGACGAACTGATGCAGTACTTGAAGCACAGCGGTTACGTGTTGAACGTACTATATTACCGAGTAACAACAGTGGTAAAAAAATCAGACATTTGAAAGTTTGTGGTTCGGGCAAAACTCTTGTTATTGATAGTCTACGTGTACCCATATTGGCAGCTATATTTAGCAGTGGTAACAATAACAAAGCTAAGCATAGTACTAATGAGGAAATGGAAAACCTAACCAGATGGCCTGGTGGGTATAGATATTTTGTGTGTGCCATCCGTGCTGTAGCTACAGTGCACCGATCACCAGTAACGGCAGCTACCCGACCAGCTGACGCAGTTGAAGAGTCATTGCTTCGATTCTCTATAGATAATCATCATAATAATGATGAAATAGGTTACGGTTACGTAGAATTTATTACTAAAAAACAAGTTAAAAGTTCTGTTAGCCGCAAGTGTACCATTCCTTCAGAGTCCCAAGGAGCTCCAATTATGATTCATGGATTGGATGATGGTGGATGGAAAATCACTGTTGAATTGTATGGACTACCTCAGGTGGCTGGAGAATATGATAATCAAAAGACCAATGGCAAAGAACATGATAGCCATGATAATAGCAGGAGTGTGCTGGTTAGTATCAATTAGTAAGAGTAATTGTGTTGAGGATAAAATCCATTAAACAGTAATTACCATTTATAATAAATTATGTAAGTTAATTGGTAGTTTTGGTAATTTTTATTTCAATTTTTTTCCTCTTTTAATAATCATATTTGAGGAAATTTTATTAAAATGTGTACATAATGTAGTAAATGGTAGTAATTTGAGATATTATATTTACATATTACTATATTAGATATTAATATATAATTTTATTTCATGTGGATTAGGACAAATTGTGGTCTACAGTAACTACACCAAACAAGGAATTAAAAAAACACCACGCCACAGCGACGCGTATTGATTCACCTAAGGGACCTACAGCAGTACGCAATACAGTGTTCCGTCAACTTGGATACTTTGTGTTTTCTGATGGCCAGGTGGACCGCCAACAGTTTACATTAAATAAGGTAACTTGGTCAGTTAAGGCAATATTTTTTTATGTATTTTAACATTGTTATTTTGTATACAGGTTCATCAACCCGGTGGAATTGGAAGTAAATCAAGGACAATAGAAGAAACAGTACGCATTCATATGCGCTTACTTGATGATGGAGAGCAGTACATATATGATAATGATGACATGTGTACAGATTCAGATATTCTTAGCATCAATAAGTGTGTAACAAAGAAACCATTAAAATTGCCGGCAGTGTGCAAACTTGTAGAAGGTTTTTTAACACTGTTTGATGATGACGAATTGCGCGCTAAAACCACCTTTGAGCGGGGACAACACTGGCAACGTCATTCAGACATTGGTGGCAGGAGTGGTGGCACAACTTTGTGGCGCCGTCTTTGGTTCCGCGTAGAAATAGTTGATGATCCTATAAAACTAAAAACAAACCATAATGATTTTAGTAAGGAGCACAAACAAAATAACACTATGTGCCAGAAAACCATAGTATTACGTTACTGGATGTACCCAGAGCATGCTGAACAACAGCGAGAGGTATATTGAGCATTAACTTTATGTAGTAATTATATTAGGTAGCAACAATATAATAAAGGTGATTAATTGTTGTTATAATTAAGTGTAATTCAATTTAATTCTAATGACAAAATAAATACATTTAATTTTTTTTTTAATAATTTAATAAATATAATAATAATTTAAATGAAAATAATAAAAAAAGGGAAAAGTTAGTTATATTTTTAGTATTTAATTTCAAATAAATATAAAGAATAATATTGTTAGTTTTATAATTTTCAAAATGAACTAAATAAACTTTTTAATCTTAATCCTTTCAGCCTCATCAAGACAAATACTTTAAAATTTTATATTTTTCATATGATTAAATAACACAAACCATTTTTTTGAATTCTGATCAAAGCGAGGAATGTATTGGTTTTACAAAGATGTTTTTTTTTTTAAATATGAAAACATTTTTTGGGGTAAAAATAATGGTGAGATTATCATGAATAGGGTATGCTTTCGGTAGAAAATTGCATTTAGTTTATATTCTATTTCCCAAAAGTTTTTTGTTGTGAGAATAAAAACTACCAAAAGAAATGATTGTAAGTTCACAGAAATTGTAATTTTGAATGGATTATCAGTATAGTATATTTATATTTGACTGAGTTATACAATTTGTTATAAATTATAAATAATTTGATATTTTAGCTGATGTACTATATAATTAATGTGTGTATAAGAATATTTATTTTTTCAAATATTGAAAAATAATATAATTTTGTTTATTATCAATTATATAATGAATTTAAAAAGATGTGGTGGCATGGTGATCGCCCCCTCCCTAAAATACGCCCTTGATTACTTGAGGAATAGACGAAACTGTTAGTTTTTGTTACTACTTTTTTTTTATAATTAATTTTTAATAGTTTTTCATTTCTGATATCCATGGTTCCATTCATATTACATAATATACTATTTAATAACCATTAAAGTCCATTATATACTATTATATTATATAATAAGTAGGTTCTTGTAATTACAATGATTTAATAAAAATAATAATTAATTTACAAATTTATCAATGCTCTTTAGTCATTTTAGACCCATTGGAAAGATAGAACAATGGCGAAGCAGTAACTATTAATTTATAAGTAAAATCTGTATTTCTATAATGGTTAGAACTCTGAAATATCAGCAATAACCTCTAGGAAAATTATATGGATAATAATAATGTAATTAGTTATAATTGAACTTGTATCATGTACATATTTATTTACTATTTGTGATTGTAATGTTTTATAGGTATATTGTATTCTGATCCATATTCTGTAATTTAAAACGAGAAACTAATTAATTTTTATTTTGTTTTTAATTAAAAGTGTCTATTCTGATTAAATTTATTCTGTGCTAGTACCAACCAACAATATCAACACATAATACAATTTAATAAATCCAAGATGCCAATTAACATTACTGAGGCTCAAAGGATTAAATGTAAGCTAAGGGAAACTGTGTACTATATTTATAATCCATTTTGATCTATCCTGTCAAAATATGCGTATTTATTTATAAAATTAATTAAAAGATAATTCTATTTAAAGATATGTATTCATCTTTGGATATCTATTGTAGATTAGGTTTAAAAGAGATTATTATTTAATAATTTAAAAATAATTGTAATGTGAATATTAGTGTTGGGCGACGATATAATTTTGTGTGATGATATCATTCCGATTTTCTCAATATTTTTTCAATCGTGATATCATAGTTTGTACAATATCTATATTGTATTGAAAATATTGTTTAATAATATATACTATATACTATTTTTTTCCCTATATTTCGATATATATTATATAGATATACTTTTCGATATTCATTTAAAAAATTCAACTGACAACATAAATTAATTACTAAGGAAGTGTTGATGTGAAATATCCATTATTCATTGATACTATATTATGTTACCTTTGTCAGTCAGCAAAATATAATATTAAATAATTTAACAACATACAAATATAGGAAATATAAAAAAAGTATTTATGAATATTACCATTATGAACTTAAACAGATGTTAGATAATATGATTTATAACTGATGTAATACTAAATTAATCTATAATAAATAATAATTTACATTTTCCCATAAAACGTATACAGTACACCAAAACGTTATTAGCTTACATAGCTTTATTAGTTTTGTAACGGTACTGTTCGTCTAGTGAACGTCCGTCGATAGATTTGACTAGTGGAACCTAAGGATATAGTTGGCTAAGCTATCTCTGCACTAGGAAATCTAAAGTTCTCTATTTAATTTATATAGCCCCACAGAGACTCCCAGGGCTCGTATTTAATCTCAGTTCAAATAAGTAAACTCTCAATTTAGCAATACAATGGAATATATATATTTAGCAACGAAACGCTTACGTAATTATATATATATAAATTATACACCTGATATCTGGATCCAAGCGATTGACCAATGGAAATCCGAATGACAGGCGGAGACGACGCGCACAGACAACAATTATTTAAATAAAATATAAAATAATTTAAGTATAAAATTATAATTTAAACCTTGCGCAATGACGGTAATAAGTCGACTCTCGTATTTATTTGGTTATATTCTCGTGTTGTATATTGCGTCTCCCCACTTGTCATACGTACTGGGATCGGGTGGTTAAGAATTTATGCCTACTTGGCAAAAATTGGAGCAACCATTTGGGTCGCATAATGTGACCGTAACAGTTTATTACAGAACATACACTGTACAAATTTCTTGAAAAGTATTAATTTCGATATCCTGATATATGCAGGATACAATATAATACAATATATATATATATATATATATATATATATATATAAAACAATATCAATATCGTTGCCTATCACTAATATTTATTGCTATAAGACAAAACTTATAAGCAATAGACTTTTTTTTACACTGAATCTTATCCCTATTAATGAATTGTTTTTAATACTCTTAATTGTTATTGTTATTATTTTGTTTTCTGCTATTTAAATTTGTGTTAATTGTAATTTTATAAAGATACTATGTTAATTAATGCTGTTTTATGTTTACAGCCGTTGGGTGCTATTAACTTGGTACGATGTTTGCCATCACAGCCATCCATTAATGAATGTATAGGTGCAGACTCTGGACATCAACAACAAGATCCAGCATCACCAGCTCCTCCAGACTTATGTACTCGACCAAACACACTGCGACTGATCTTATACAACAATGAAGATCATAATGGCATTGATAATGATGTTGGTGTACGCATAACTGACAGCATTGATGACCCATTGTTGTTGTCTGCTGACACAACAATTGAGCGACGAGAATGGTGTGAAACAATAAATGGAGCAGTACGCGCCCTTGGTGAATATCGTAACCAGATTAGATTAGCTGATTTGTCTCATGAGAAACAAATAGTTGAGAAAAACAAAAAAAACCAGTTCCGGTCACAAGAACAACAACATACTAATGCTTGGCCTATGACCCCTAGTGGCAGTGGCAATAATTGTGGTAAAAAGAAGAAATTCTATAGATAATTAATTTACTTCCAATATTATGATTATGAGTATACATTTTATTATTTTATTGTTATAATTTTAGTGATTTTTATAAGTATTTTATAGTTTTTTTTTTTCAATAATTTTTTATAATTTTTTAGCAATTTATACTTATATTATTCTAAATTATAATTGATTGTATATTTGGTTGTCTGGTATGTGTGTCAAATGTTTGTCTTAGTGTTGCTAAATTAATTTAAAACAAATTATTTTTTAAAGTAAATTATCTAACACGTATAATTAAAAATACAATTTTTTTTAACAATAGTTTGAAAAATAAACGTCTTAAGTTATCAATACATATTTATATTTGAAAGTTTTTTTATTACTTAAAAACTTTTTTTATAATATTGATTTATTCTTCAAAAGACCATTATGAAAAATTATATTTTATTAAAAAAAGTTGATTTTTTTGTAGAAACTAAAAATTTTAAAGTCTATTAAAATAAAATTATAATATACTTTTTAAATGTTAATTAGCTAATCATTAGATATATATTTGATGACATCTACTTGAATATACATTAATTTATTTTGAAAATCGTAAATCAAAATTTTTTTAGACACTTTCAAGTTCTATGATTTCACTTTGATGTTTAATTTTAGTATTTTTAATAGTCTGAGAACACTTAAATAATATATCTGCTTTGATTACCACAAGTAAGGTATACTATTGGTAAAGAAATTTGTTTTGTTGGTACTTTATTTAGCTCATTTTTCGAATTTCTCAAATGTTTTTCTTAGGGATAAGAAAAACTGTAAAACTTACGGAAACTATAATTTTAATGAACTAAAATTTAAATATTTTTAAAAAAAATGTAATTTCTTCTATAAATTAGAACTGTTACATGGTTAATTATGACTAAATACTTAGAAGTTTAATTCTATAATGTTTAATATTATATACATATAATAATGTTTAATATTTTCAATAATTTTCAATAAAAACATATTAAAAGTAACATATAATGTTTGTAAAATGTAACAACTCGATTTAAGTAATCTTGACAGAAAGTGTTTATAAATGTTCAATCATCATATTTTGACCACCTTTTAAATGTTTTTTTTTTAATATTACAAACATTTTCAGTGGCCACATTAAAAAATATGGTCAACAAAAATATGCCGCCCTAATATTTAAATTTTTAAGGTATTCTTTAAATTAAAACTTTATAAACGTATTTGAATTATACAATTTAAATAATAATAATAAAAATAAATAAATATTTTTTGATATTGACATTAAAAGTTTGCCACTCATGGGAAATTGCTCAACTTTACCCCTGTGGCTCTCGGTGATGTTCTTGAAAAGTTACAATTTTAATATTGTACATTAGTATTATAAAGTACTAGACACATTTTAAAATGATGTTTTTTTAATATTAATTTAAGGTACTTCATAGTTGTAATTTTATTTGAAAAATATTACATTACTTGATTATTTTATTTTTCAATATTATAATCAATAATTATGTCAAATACATAATTAATATAAAGTTACAAATTATATTTTATTATATTGTAAGTACATTATGTTAACTTAATTATAGCGTATACAAATATAAATAAATGAATAAACAGTTATTATATTAATATCAAAATAGGTATTTTTAGATTTTTTTTTTTAATACAGAATAATTAAATGATAGACATAATATTTTTATTTTGTTTTTTAGTCAATTGAAGATGAAATGATTAAACCAATTTGTTAGGGAATCATGGAAATTTAAAATTATTTTTTGTATTTTTGATGGATTCTTAATGCATCTATAATAAAAAAATATCTAAGTTAATAAATGTATTTAAAATTTAAAAATAAATATATTTTAATGGATTGGAATGTTAGGAAATGGCTAAGAAAATGAAACTGAAGATGAGAATGCTACATGATATGTATAGTGACTAGGGTGGATAGAATAAACAATTATATGTATTAACATAACAGTTAATATGTTTTATGGTAGTGTATTACGTGGGTAGCTTATACATATAGTCGCAAGTATAAGACAAAGTAAAATATATCAATAATTATGAATTATGACGCACTAATTTACACACCTTAACTGATAAATAGTAAGATTCGAAAATGTATTTTCTTTTTTTCCTTGAAGTGAATATTTAGTTAAAACATCATCATGAAACATACGTCATATTAATATACACTGTGTACAAAATCGTTAATGCCCACAAGCAATGATAACTTTGTTACCTGTAAAAATTTAAACTAAATTACAACTATTTAATAGAATAATATATTATATATAAGTAGTATATTTAGCATCGCATTGATTAAATTATATACGAATTTGTGGTTCTGAACATTCGGACTGCGACTGTGGAAATTGCATTCTACCACGGACGTCAATAAGGTAAGGAAAACTACGAAAAAACAGCAAAATTCACAGATATCGTAATTTTGACAACATTTATTTTAGGTTTTTATGATATCTAATACAGTTTTGAATGTATGGACTTGTACATTTTTTAAAATTTTTACTTAGTTTACACACGTAGTAAAATTTTGGTTATTTTGGTATTTATAATATTACCTTTATTAGATTTTTTTTTTGTGTAAATTACAACTCATAAAAAAATTAAAAAGTAATAACTTTTTAATAAAAGTTATGTGAAATTTATATGAAAGTTTTAATGAATTCAATGATTTAAACTGCATCTAAAAGTAATTAATTTTCATGAAGATATTATTAATTAGTAAATAGATCTGTGAAACTATGTGTATTTATTTATCCCATAGTAGGTAATGTTATATAAGGTTTTACACAATTAAATGGAAATGTCATATTTTAATTTCTGTTTTATGTAATTATTTGTATTAAAATTGCTATTGAACATTAAAATATTAGGTATATTCTACCTTTTATACAAATAATCAATATTTCTTTTTATTAAAAACTTTTAATATAAATAAAAATATTAAATAAATTAAACTAATAGATTATTTTATATACTAAAGAATAAATAATTGATATATTTACCTTTTAAAAGCACGTAAATAAATTCCCTGGTAATCGTTGCATCAGTATGTATCGAGTGACAACAAAAGAATAATATATTATTATTATGTTTGAATATTGTTATTGCTATTTTAAATTAATTAAATATTTTAAGTAAAATGTGAAAAGGTCGATTGTGGACGTTCCTTATTTGTCCCTACGGTCCTCGGAGTAATAATTGGTTTATTATAATTATTAAAATTTGAATGCAATAATATTGCATAAGAAAATACGATTCTGAGCGATTCTCAAAATATTAAAATCATAATGAAAAAGAAAGAAATGCCAAGTCTTTTAGAACTTCAACAATCTTATCATTGAATCTATTATTAAATTGTGTTAATACTAAATCTATTACTAAAATAAAAGTTTCAATTTAAAATGCTTTTAAAGGGTCCTTATTCAGTCTCATCACGACATACTCACCAAGCTTTTGTGAGATTTTTCTATTACATGTTCAAAAATTGTCTAATGGAGTAAAGTCTTCGATTTCATTTGTTTCTAAAAACGATTTAAAAGCTTCCTTAACTTTATTAAATTCATTATCGATTCTGTAAGATGCAATTATTTATTAATTTTATTAATAACTAAAATTGCTTCTAATATATCAATGTCACGGGATTCTAATATATGATTTCATGGTACAGATATCACAAAAACAGTTAAAAAATAAATGCAGTCATAAAAAATCAGCAAGAAGTTATGTATAAATGATTTTTATAGGATTTTTTTTGTGATGCAATTATGTAAAAAAAGAAAAATTTGATATACTTTTACATGGTATAAAAGTCAGAATTCCAGACTGTAAGCAATAAGTTACTAAACTAAAGAAAAACTAAAAAGAAAAAATAATAATATAAAATAATATTACCTTTTAAATCAATAACTATAGAAATGTTGTCTTCTTTCACAATACTATGTTCACTTGTTGTAACTTTTAAACACAACTTATTAATGTAAATTAAATGTAAAATTTAAGTTTAATAAAAAATTTCAAATTTCAATTTAATTAATATTAAACGAAAAAAATAAAAACTAAATAAAAGTATTATAAGGTATATATAAAATAAAATAAAATTACCTTTTAAATCAATACTGTAGAAATGTGGTCTTTTACAATACTGTGTACACTTGTTGTAACTGTAAACACAACTTATAAATATAAATAAAAAGAAAAATATAAGTATAATAAAAAATTTTACTTAACGAATTAACAAGATCAAGAGCCAGGTCTACATTTGTAATTCCACTTGC
>CM023362.1:24022489-24060044 GCA_013282895.1 Eriosoma lanigerum | reverse complement strand
TTTACTTAACGAATTAACAATATCAGGAGCCAGGTCTTCATTTGTAATTCCACTTGCATGTTCACTTCCTATTAAATAAACAAATTAGAGAACTAAACTAAATTAAAATTATTTAAGTGTATATATAAAATAAAATAAAATTACCTTTTAAATGAATAACTGTAGAAATGTGGTCTTTTACAATACTGTGTACATTTGTTGTAACTGTAAACACAACATATAAATATATATAAAAAATAAAATATAAGTATAATAAAAAATTTCACCTTATGAGTTAGCAAGATCAGGAGCCTGGTCATCATTGGAAATTCCACTTGCTTTTTTACTTTCCATTGAACAACCAAATTAATAATCTAAATTAAATTATAATTAATATACTGTTTTAATAAAATAAAATAATATTACCTTTTTAATCAATGACTATAGAAATGTTGTCTTCTTTCACAATACTATGTACACTTGTTGTACCAATAAACCACAACTTATAAATATAAAATAAAGTAAAATATAATGTTTTTTTTTTTATTTACAAAAACATTCTGTATTACAATATAAGTACAATAAGTTTTAATGCGAAGTGCGAAAGTAACATGATTTGACTTGAGTTCATTTATTTTTATTTTCCAATTTCTAAACAATGATTCTATACAATTCACATGCGCTTGGAGGTGATTAGCAGCTTCGTTGATATTGCTGTGCGTTGAGAGCAAGGCTGTGTCATCTGCAAATGTGGCTATTAAAGTATTCTCGTTATGTGGTATATTCGTTGTAAATATTTTGTATAAATCGGGTGCAAGATCGTTGCCTTGAGGGACGCCAGCTTTAATTGCGTAATGGGGTGAAATGGCACAGCCTTGTCTCACCGAAAATTTTCTTTCCTTTAGGTATGATTTAATAATTAAATATAATGGCGCTGGGAGAATTTTTTTTAATTTATAGAGCAAACCATTATGCCAGACACGATCAAATGCCTGACCGACATCAAGAAACAGTCCGGTGCAGTCATTGAACTGTATGATAACTGGATCTAGTGATGGGCACTATCGAATAAAAACTATCGACTTGTTCGATAGTTTAAAACTATTTAGTCATTCGATTGTACTTTTAAACTATCGAATGATTTTCATTCGAATAAAACTATCGAATGATTTTCATTCGAATAAAACTATCGAATGATTTTCATTTGAATAAAATTTTCGTTGTTTTTCATTCGAATAAAATAATCTAATGGATTTTCATTCGAAATTGGAATAGAACCATAGAATAATTTTTAACACAATGAATTATCCATTGTTACTTTGTTAGATATAATGTGCGTGGTGGTGGCTATCATACACAAACAATTTTGCCTTTGTGGCTAATTCGTGGTGCCAATTTACCTGTGTTATCACTTTATCATTTATCTTGTGTCTCCTGTAGTCATTTGGTCAATTAAAAATTAACAATTGTCAATTTGCATCTTACAGTTTTACACGTAACAATTATAGCGACATAATACGTGTATCGTAGAAACTAGACTGTTGAAGAATTTAGGACGTTAAATACTATTAAAGTATACTTGTAAACTATTAGGTTAAGTTTTGAATGTTCATAACTATTTTACACATTTGTATTTTTTATTTTATTAATATATTATATATTTAATTTTTGTTTAAACCATTCATTATGGCGCCATCACCAAGATAATAGAATATTACCACTCAAGTTTATAGAAATCTTTATTCAAATCCTAAAGATTAATAGAAAAAGATTTTAACCTCCATGTTCAAACCAAATAATTTCAACTAAAATTTGATAAATATAAATTAAATTATTCAAATGATTCAGGGGCGTAGTTAGAAAAATATTTTTGGAGTAGTTAGGGTCTGTATTAATAGCAGTATTATATAATATTAAATCATAATGTAAAAGACATGAAATTTCGGGGGAGTGTTTAAACATCCTCTCTCATATCTACAAGGCCGTATCTGTGGGAAGGTCCAAGGGGTCCGGGCCCCCCCTCGAATTTCTTCAGTATTTTACGAATGTTTAAAAGAATTTATTATAAGTCTTATTTTTAACCACATTTTAAAACCTAAATTCAGTAAAATTTCAATAAACATATTTTGGACCCCCCCCAAAATATTATTTCTGGATACGGCCTTGCTTACCTATACCAAACTCGAATTAGCCAAACGAGTTATCGAGAAAATCTTGGTGGGCGTATACACAAATTCATAGAAAGAGTAGTGTTAGTAAAATTAATCTGGATAAATTAAACATAATTTAAATACGTTTAAAAAATAAAATTTATAAGATTGGTCATCAAAATAAAATCTCGGTGCCTCAGTGATCCAAATTTACAAATCCGATCTAGACTATGCGCTATGCCCATGGAGTTGATTGAATGAATGATTAATAAATAACGATTATTCATTCGAATAGAATTATCGAATGATTATTATTGATATTCATTCAAATAAAACTATCGAATGATTTTCATTCGAATACAACTATCGGATGTTTTTGATTCGAATGAAAACTATCGGTTATTCATTCGATAGTTTGCTTGGACTATCGAATACCCATTCGAATGAAAACTATCGGTTATTCATTCGATGGTTTGTTTGGACTATCGAATGATATTCGATAGTCAAAACTAGTCGGTAGTGCCCATCATTAACTGGAACGCTTACTAGACAGTGTTTCCCGAGCGAGCGTGTTAAAAAGAGATAACGAATAAAATAGGTGTTTCTGTCTTTGTTTGACACATAGCGGTATATGGAATAATATATTTATTTTTTATTTTTTTCGATTTAAAATATTATTTAAGATGTTTGAAACCAAAGATATGCTGCAATATGTTTTTGTAAACAAAGCTGGTTATTAATCAATTCATTTTGAGGTTAAAAGCTTGAACTGTAAGTCTACAAAATACTAATGAAATATGAATGTAGTTCTGTTGCAATGGAATTGGATAGGAATAAATCATTTTTTGAGCCAAAAAACTCAATTATTATTAATGATACTATTTTTAAGATAGTTATTACAGATACTCATTTAAAATCCTATTTATATATATATCCCACAACTAATCATAATATATTTAGGATTTTCAGAATTAATGACATTTACTACTTATTGATAATGGATTATTATTCAGTAAAAAAGTAGTATAGGTAAATTTGTACATTTAATAAAATACAAAATAGCAAATTTCAAATAATATTTTTTGTAAAATATAAAATATTATAATAATATGTATTAGTATTACCTTGCCACAAACTTAACTAATGGGGTAAATTAAATAATAATACACTGTAAATTTAGTTAATATATAATATGAGTTTCAGTTTAATCTTAAAATAATAATAAATTATTGTAAATACATAATTCTAGGTATATGAGTGAATCAAAAAAATCTTACTTGAATTTCAACAGATTTTTGAAAAATCTTTCTACCTTTTACTTTTGGAGTTAAGTAATCTGGAAATTTAAATATGTTTGGTACAGCAAACAAATTTTCCACTCACAACTGCTGTAGTATAATTACTTTTAATAAAGTGTGAGCTACATAAAAATGAGTTGGATGTGGATTTAAAATCCTTTCGCCTTACAGCATGAACCCATTTTTTAGTCCTTTCTTCATCATTAAGAAGAAATCTTAGACAATAATAATATAGGTAGTTAAGTTACACATATTATGAATCCATATTAATGAAAAAATATATTAAAAATATTATAATATTATATTCAGAAATAATATAAATACTAACTTATGAAATATTAAATCGTTTTTAATGTCGTTCGAATTGCCACAATTATACGCACTACAGTAATTCACCATTATTAACACAAATAGATATTAAAATCTAAATTATAAAATTTATAAAGCAGAATATAATTGCATTATTGTAATGAATCACGAAAAACATAAACAAGTAAATGAAAAATTCAAAAACTTATAACAGTTAAAACAAGAAGAATAATATAATATCATTAAAGACAGAGAAAACAACACCTATTCTATTCGCTATCTCTCTTGGCTCGTTTTTATTTACATTGATCATATGGACAGTAAGCGTTCCAGTTATCATATAGTTCAATGGGTGCAGTACTGTTTGTTTTCTAGCGCTGATGCAATGGTGTCAGTCAGCCTATGCACTTGATGAATTGTTGAATGCTTCTCTCTAAATCCAAACTGTGTATTGAGTATTATATTATTTTCTTTTAAAATAGGCCGAATTCTTTTAAGAAGTAATTTTCCAAATAACTCACCCAAAGTAAGTAGCAAACTGATGGGTCTGTATGACGTCATCATGTTTTTTGGCTTACCTGGCTTTGGTACAAGGATAATCACTGCAACTTTCCAGATAGCAGGGAAGTAAGACAATCGCAGCATAGCGTTATAAATGTATGTTAGAAAAAGTATGCTTTTTTTTGATAAATTTATAAGTATGTTGTCAGTGATGAGGTCATTTCCAGGAGCTTTGCCTTTAGGTAATGTTTTAATTGTTGCTTGGATTTCATCAGGGCTTAGAGGTTTGGTGGGGGGAGCCATTGGTAAGGGAGAATTAAGAAAATTATTGACTATATTTATGTGATTAGGATCAGGTATAATGTCATGGTGTTGTATGAATGTTTTGGCTAGGTGTTCCGCAAATAGCTCTACCTTATCATGATCTGATACAGTTAATGAACCATCTTCTTTAAGGAGAGGGGATATTCGTTCTTTAATCTTGGTTAGTCGTTTTGTGGCTTTCCACAGAGAGTTATCCATAGGGTTGAGCGAGGTAAGGTATCTTTCGTATTGCTCAGACATAAATTTTTTTAGTTGTCTGTTTAAGTTATTTGCTAATTTGTTGTAAATTTGCTTATAGAAGTTATAGTGTGTGTTTTGCCATTTAGCCCTAGCACGTCTTTTTTTATTAATTAATGATTTTATATGATGAGGAAGTTCTTTATTTATAGCGCTTTTTAGTGAATTTGTATGAAATGATGCTGTATTGGCAGAGTCTTTTATCAATTGAATGAAGTTGTGGGCATCTAGGTCTATGTCTACAAGTGTTTTTAGTGATATATTAAAGTTAATCCATATAAATTTTGAATTTTTTCCAGTTAATGAGTCCGTTTGAAAGGGACGGCCTGGGGGGGACCGATACTTTACCTCCAATTGTAAGTAAGACTGGTGTGTGATCACCAGAAAGGTCATTAATATTTTCTATATTTGTGTTTATCTGATTAGATATTTTTGATACAAAAAAATTCAATATGTCAGGATGCCTATTGGCATGGGTTAGCCATTAAGTTGATCCGGGAGGAGAGATAAATGAATAATGTTAATTGGTTAAAACCGAGTGAAAAGATTTTCCTCTTTGATTATTTGAGACACAGCCCCATAGAGAATGTTTTGAGTTGAAATCACCGCCAGCTATAAATGAGTGACATGAAATTCTAAAGAATTTCTATGAAATTCTTTCAGTGTGATCTATGTCATTTGATATTAAAATGGCAGAGCCGCCGCGAGCAGTTCCGTCTGGATAATTAGTTTTGTATAAAGTATAGTTAAAAATATTAAAGTTAGATTTTTCGGTAAAGTGTGTTTCGCTTATAAATGCTATGTCAATTTTTTTTTCGTTAAATACAATTTGTAGTTCGTCTTTGTGTTGATGTAAGCCGTTAGCATTCCATTTCAATTGATGATACTTATGCAAATTTAATTATGTGTTTTGCTGAATCAATGAGGTAGTCAATTACCATAAACACAATAGACAACAATAGAAATACATCAATATCATCATTTAGATCCAGTGGATAATTTTGTAACATTTTTAGGATCATTATTCAAAAGCTTCCAAAATGAAGAACTAAAGCTGGAAGTCATGAACAATGTAACCCAAATTGTGATCAACGAAAAATCAAAAGATTTGAAGCTAGCTAAAAAAGACTGATTTGCTCAGGTAAATTTACTGAAAGTACAATATATTGTTAGGTAGTTTTTATATTGTTAAGAAATTATAATTTATGCACTTACATTTTTTTTTATTGTTTTAATAACAATAAAATATAAAACAATATTAAATAAAAATGTATTGTTTTCAAAAAGTAAATATATTTTAAGTTTAATGTTTTACTAATAATATTATGTTGGTACTTTATACTTACATTATTTATAGCTAATAGCTTAGGCTAACGATTGATAATATAATATATTGTTAGTAGAGCGTGGTTATTTATATTTTTTATTTTATTAATTTACGTCCACTAATAAGTAATATCGTGTTATTATGGACACTAATGTATCGATTTGAAAAACGATTTATCGAAGATACACAAAATTTTGATTTGAAGCAATATATGGATATATATGTGGATGCGTTCAATGTGGAACAAAATTCAATTATTGATACGTTGTTGTTGTTGGGACGAGAACGAGAATACGAAAAAAATCATGCAAAAATTTCCGGTGAAGTAAAGAGACAATATTATGCTATTTGTGCAATTGCTCAAAGAATATTAATAGATCGTTCAGTGGTATAAAATGTGTGAGTCAAAATACATTTACCAAAAATATCCTTACCGTCATTCAATGAAGATATTTTACAATTGTCGATGTTTCGCGATAAATTTGTGGCATTGATCGATTCTGATAAGACCTTACCTCTCATTGAAAAGTTTCACAATTTGGCTAGTAGTGTAGTTGGTCAGGCTGCGACCGTAGTGAATTCTTTAAAAATGACTGTTGCAAATTTACAAATTATGTGTGGGCTAAATTAAATAATCAATTTGATAATCCACGATTATTAGTATCAACGTTCGTGGTTAATGTTATAAATGTCCGGCATATGGAGCATGAATAGATTAGTGGATTAATGGCGTTTTTACATGATAAAAGTTTACGGTCATTGAACAATTTTGAAATCGAAGATCTTTCAAGTTTTATATTATTTGTTTTGGCAAACAAAAATTTTTCACATTGTATGCGCAAATTATTTGAAAGAGAAACGAAGTCAATTTTCCCAACAATCGATGAGTTGATTTTATTTGTTCGGGATCGGATCAAAATTTTGTAGAAAATTGGTTTATCTACATCTAAGGGAGTAGCAAAAGAAAAAAGTGGGATAGGCAGATAGTGGACGGTCCTCGGAGAAATTAGTGGAGAGAGAGAAATTATTAAGAATTGAATGCAATGATATTGCATTAGAGAATACGATTCTGAGCGAATCTCAATGTATTGCAATATATTATACTGATAATCCATTCCAAAATTTACCACATATGTAAATATGCAAAATAAATTTCAAATTTCTATGAACAATATTCAAGGAGTCATGATAAAAATTGTCCGTCACGATTTTCAAAATATTTTGTAAATAGATTAAATAGTATACAAGTAGGTTATTATAAAAATTTCATACTTTCAAACCAAAAACTGCAAGTAATATTAAACATTTTTGGAAAAGAATCAAAGCTCTATATTTAGCAAAAAAAAAAACCAATCTGTTTTAAAATTTTACTAAACGTAAATATTACCTATATTAGTACTCAAAAAAATTTTCTAGTCCCTACGATCAAAACTCAATTAGTAATAAAAAATAAAAATTTAAAATAACGGAAACCGCAATTTTGCCAATTTTCCGCTTCTCAAAGAAAATATTTTGGGAAATTCAAAAAATGAGCTAAATAAAGTACCAACTAGATGAAATTTGGTACGAAAAAGGTACCCTATTTGTAGTAATCGGACCATCATTTCTACCCGAAAAAATGTTTTTCAAATGTTAAATAAAAAAATAATAAAAAGCCTATAAAAAAAATTGTCAGTCACAATTTTCAATATGTTTTGTAAAAAAATTAAATAGTATATTATTAGGCTTCTGGAAAATTTTCAAAACCCAAAATTGTAGGTAATATTAATTTTTTTTGGAAAAAAAATTCAAAGTTCTATATTTGGCCAAAAATCAACTAATCAGTTTTCTTCTCCTAGAGAAAAACTTTAAAGAAATTTGAAAAATGAGCTGAATAAAGTATCAGGAGAACATGATTTGCTACTGAAAGCATAGCATACCGCACTTGTGGTAATCGGACAATTATTTCTATCTGAAAAAATGTTTTCCATTCCTCGCTCCGCTCAGAATCTAAAATAATTTCAACGAAAATTGAACATTTTAAAATGTTTTATCGTTTTGTTTAAGGGGAACGGAAGCGGCTATTTATTAAGGGGTTACATTTTGCAATTTATATACACGGTTTAAATTGAATAGTACAGACTATACACCACAAGGTGGCTTAGCTGCAGCTTGATTCGAGTATAAATTCTATTTAAAAATTACATATCAGATGACAAACAAAAACAAGTTTACGAAATGTGTATTATACGTTAGAACAATAGTTAATAATTTGATGACCGGTTGCAATCTGTCACATAATAAAATATATATATATATTGTTGTATACCGGTTTAGTATTGTACATATGGTATACGTTAATATTAGTGCGGTTGTCAATTTGTAATTATAGAAAAACCCGCAACCGTCGCTGCGATTACATTTTACAATAAAATTAAGTTCAGTTAAAATCAAACCACCGTGTTGTGAAGTTTAACCTTGACCATAAGATAAAACATATATTATATATTATTATATATATTATATTAAGTATATATATATATAATATTTTTATTGGTTATAGTTGATTAGGGATAAGTCTGAAGCGTTTCTGTAATTAAAGCAGTTTATTATAATTAATACTCAATAATATTATTGTTAATTACAATTTTCATATTTTTATATCAATACCTGTAATTAAAGCAGAAACAACATTCAAAGTTGCTTCTCCCTAACAATAAGCTAATAAACCATTTTAAATATTTACAACTAAAACGATAGCATAAAATAAATAATTACAACGATAATTAATTAAACTAATGGAATTTAAAAGAAAACGTTAAGTCATTTTCCTTTATCGTGATAACAACGTGATAACACAATATGGTATCATGATAACCTTATATATATATATATAATATTATATAATAAATATATATCGCAGACCTGTTTATAATCAAAACACTATTCCCAAGTTTTGTGTATTTTTTGTTCATTTGATTTATAATTTACAAACATTATTATATAAGGTAAATATAGATTATGATTTTTGGATTACAAATACAATATAAAGATAGATCATCAAAATTCTCATATAGCCACAACACTTCGTCTGAAACTAGTGTATATTGACTTATTGAGCAATTGGTTGATATAAATATTTATTATTCTATTATTTGTAATTGAACCTTTCATTTTAAATGAACAACCAAAAAAAAAAAATTTGACGGTTTCCCAAAAAAGGAAGAAAAATAGAGGAAGTAATTTAAATAAATGGAGGTGAGAATAATATAATTTTCAATCAGATATATTATGTTTTATGTATTTATGTAAAAAATATGTATAATTTTTTGACAATAGACAAAGAATATTATCTGGAGAAAACAATGATAAGGATGTCAATGTTAATGACACTACGACCAGTAATAGTGGTATTACTAATGCGAGTATTACAGAATATAACAATTCTGTCAACACGTTATCCAATGAAATACAACAAATTGTTGATACTAAAAGGTTTTTTTAATATAAATTAAAAATATACAATATAAATTTTTACACAAAAATTGAATTATACATTTATAATTATAATTATTATCAATGATACATTTTAAAAACAGGAAGGCTGATTTCAGGGGTTGCTCCTTCGTCCCTTCGTTCCTCAAAAAAATGAATGGTTTATTATAATTAAGATCTATTATAATATTGAATATTATAATATTTTAATATTGAAAATATTAAATAATGAAAAATGATTTATAATTGTTCTTTTATTATATAATGTAATGTGGGAATTCATTTTTATCATTTTTTAGACAATTTGTTTTTATTTTACACGTTATGACTTGTCGCTCTTCTATAAAATAAATAGGTAGGTATAATTAATTATTATAATTTTATTTCTATAGAAAACTTTGTAATGGCAGAAGAATAGTAAATATTAATCATTTATTTACTAGTATACAAAATTTTTATCACGAACCATTTGGATGTACATTTAAAAATTTTAAATTTATTAATGAAAAACGATGTGGATATTTTTCTGAATTTTATAACCAATTTTGGTCCAAGGACCGAACCTTGTGGGACTCCGCATGATACTTCGATCTCTGTGGTATCCTCATCGCCTGTTTTAATTTGTAGTCTACGGTTGTCTAGGTAACTGCTGATCATTTGCTCCAAGTACTTAGGAACGTTTTCTTCGTATACAGCCTTCATAATCACCTCCCAGGGGGCGGAATTGAAGGCATTTTTGATATCCTTCGTGAGGACACCTACTTTTAACTTTGTTGCCTTGACAGTAGCCCTCATCGCGTTCAATGCATCCGTGGTTGATCGGCCCTTGCGAAAACCGAATTGCATATCATCCAGGCCTCCAGAATCCTCTAGATAGTCTCGCAGTCGTGTGTCCAAGATTTTTTTGAGAAGTTTTCCCAAACAGTCCAGTAGACATAAGGGCCTATACGAGGATGGTTCGCTAAGGGGTTTGTCGCCCTTTCGTAGGAGAATTAGCCTGGATATCTTCCATTTGTGAGGGAAAATCCCCTCCGGCAGACAGGAGTCCACCCCCCTGGTTGCGCCACTGATATATATTATAAACTTTTTCCTATGCATTCATTGTTAAACAAATCGTCGATATTTCTTACACACACCAAGCTCCATACTCTCAAAAAAAAAAAAAAAAAAAATGCAATTGCATACAAATCCGAACTCTAATGATAACGACGATATCAACTGATTGGTGAACTTGAACCTGTATGACCGGCCACGTAATCTTAGACTTACGTATCCGGATTGATCCTCGTGGTCGACAATTTATTTTATGTTTAATAATATAATTAATACAAAACTCACAGAACGGTTGGCAGAAATATTGTTTATTGACTGCATAACAAAAAAAAAAAAAAAACCATTAAATTTGTAAAACAAAATAAATGATAATAAAAAGTATAATATTTTAGAAGTATATTCACAATATTAACCAAAATGTGAATATAAAATGTATAAGAACGTAATGTTCCTAATACGAAAGACGACGACGAACAAAAACCAAATTATAATAAGTAATAATAATTATAACAACGGAAAATGGATGTGATAATAATTTTAATTGGGAACAATTATAACAACCATAAATGTTTATTTACACATCAAATAGGGTACGCATAAAATGTATAAACTTTGGAAATTATATTATATAGTTTATCGCAAAACAATATTCCAAAACCCAGTTTAATAACTAATAAAAACATATGATTGATTAGTTAAAATCAGTACGTTTAAAGATATAACTAAAAATATTAGTAACCTTGTTTTTATTAATTGAAAATAATCTTGTATAAATGTATGATTTCAGATTACTATTCACTATTTAGTATTAATACAAGTGTTCGAACATGATCAAAACTGTTGCAATACTGCAACCGGTTGCATGGGATGCGCGGCGGGTGTTAAACATTTGCAAATGAAACCATCACCCCGCCGCCTTCCATGCAAAAGTTACACACACTAGCGGTCGCATCGTCGTCGTTTGATACGTGCGTGGTTGTGTCCGGCGAACTTCAAGCGGTCGGTCGTGTTGATCGTCGTCGTCGCTGTGAAACGTTTTGCCGTGAGTGCCGCCATTGAGACTGTTCGCGTTGTTTTACCTGTCGCCGTCGTCTGTACGTGTGTGTTTTGGCGAGGTTCGAGCGGTTGTGTCGTTTGTGCCGCCACTGTCATCGATTTGTTGTCGAGTGAAATTAGTACGGCAGAAGTATTGTGATACAACGTTGTTGCCGTGTTGATGCATCGTACCCATATTTGTGTGATGCTGATGATGAGGTTGTACTTTATGTTAATTTGTTAAATGATAATTGCATTGTACGGCGTGATATTTTTTGTACATCATATGCGTTATATACAGTTTGATGTTTAATTACAAGTATTGTTTAAGTTAAATTGGGCGCCCCGGTTTTGTTGTTCCATTGTTATATTCAACCATTTTATGTTTATTTATTATTATATTGTTGTGTTATGCACAAAATAAGTTATATAATTTGCAATTCGTGTTGTTTTATTATTTAATTTTTAAGTTATATTATTGCACCCAACTCCTCATTCTAACACGCCGCAAGTTGCGGCAACAAACTGCCAACATCGCAAGAGTTGTCGTGGCGTAGACAACAAGTATATTAATATATTACAAACTGAAAATAAATAAAGAAAACAACATTCATTTAATTTTTATAAGTTATAACTTTTTAATACATAGTTATGTATTATACATTTTAATTAATTATTAATTTATTTTATTTGAATAATTTTAAAAGTTATTTTGAGTTCATAAATTTTTAATTATTTTTACTACAGAAAGTGGATAGGCATTTTTAAGTATCATTGATGAATGATTATAAATTTATAAATATTTTATTTATACAAATGTATTTGTACTGTATATTGTAATGATTATTGAGCTATTTTTTATATGCATTATACAATTCTCAATAGACAATTTAAAACTTACCTCTAGCATAGGGTGATCATAATTGTAAAAAAAAGTTGACGCACCTTTCTTTTTTTAGTCGCTCAAATTAAATTATTTGTGGTAATTAAATCTAAAATTAACTAAAACTATAACAAATAATTTTTTTTGACTATCCATGATAATTGATAAATAACTGATTATTAAAATAAAATAAATTCTTTTTACAATACAAGATAAATATAGTATAAATATAATTAATTTTTTTTTTAATTTGATGGCGATATTTGATCAATTTCTTTTTTGTGATTGTATACTTCTGGGCGGAACATATTAAATTAAATAACTTAATTTATTTTTATAGAAAATGATAAAACTCATTACAAGAATAGTTTTTAAAATAATTTTTTATCATAATTATTGCTTTAATAGTTTCAACATGTAAACATCTTTTGTCATTAGTTTAAACCACATTAATATAGAAAAAATTCTCTCTACAGCTATTTGAATTGATTTTTTGACTTCATCTTTAGTCAAATTTTAAAGCTTTCTATTTCCTGATCTCTGAACCCAAATATGAAAATCTGAATCTATTAATGAAAATGTAGACTTTCTTTTAGCAGCATTAGTACAGTAGTACACCCAACCACCACACACTTATTAGATACCATACTGAAATACATTACATTACATAATTTACAATGAATAGATAATAAAGTAATTCAATTTCTCAACTTATGAAAATTATTATTAAGTGCATAATATTAATTAACTTTAGCTATTAAATATAATTTTTGGCCTATACGTGGTTTATTTAAGTTATGTATCTTAAACTTTTTATATAATGTTTAATTGTATGTTACGTATTGTTTAGTAGCGAACCCAGGATTTTAGTACTGTGGGTCTGCCTCACCTATGAGAGGCCAATGTGTTTCTACACATTGGTTCAACCAACTATGCATTATAAAATTACCTTATTTATATTAAATTATATTATTAAGAGATAAGGCAAAGGTCCTAACTAATTTTTTAGTAAAATTTAAAACTTACACATTATTGTATTATTAATTAATTCAAATTTAATTGTTACTTTTATTTGTTGTACTAAAATTGATATTCAATTAACATACTTACCTGGGAATTTTAAGTTTTGAGAAGAGATTATACATATTTATTATTACATTTGTATATATACATATAGTTGCAGTATACTGCAGTATAAATTATCAGTATATATTACACCCATATTATTATTTCTGTTTTGATTATTGTAGTATTGTATATATTTATGTAGTTTGTCATATTGAGAGGCTATATTTCTCTAAAAATAAAACTGTGGGTCAGTTGACCTCCCAAACCCCCCCCCCTGGGTCTGCCAATGGTTTTGTTGTTCATTAGTACAATTATTCACTATTTTGTCTTGCGTATAATTATTTATTTGTACTAATTATAAACCATATTTTGATGTGTACACATCGCTGTCACATTTATATTTCGTGAATTTAATATTTTTTCTTGTTGTTTGCCCCATCGTTACGACCAATTAAATCATACATTACTTATTAACGTAACTAATTTTTTTTTGTATATTATGAAGTGTGTGTTTATCGTTGTCACTATTATACCTATCATAACAATTTCATTCAGACAAGGTCGAATATAATATATTATATTATCGTGATTATTGTGGCATTGTGTTAATAATGTATGAAATTTAAATAAATACAAATTATATATTTTATCATAGTTTTTATTAATTATATTGTAAATAAACATAAAACAATAAATAAATATATTATACAATATATTTATAAATATAAATAATTTATATAAATTCATATAATTTTTTTTCAATTCTACATTTTTTTATAAAAATAAAATAATAATTACTAATAAAGTTAACGTTAACATATAGAGATTTAAGATCATATATAAAATATATTTATAATTCGTTTTAGAGGATGTTATATCCGCAAGATCTGTTTCCATCTATTTAATGGAGAATATAGCAACATTATAGCAATGCAAAACTCAAATTTTGAAATTTAGGTTAAACTTAATAGGAAATTTAAAGAGTAGCAAATTTTGCAGGAAATGTCAATTGCTATTCATCTGCCAAAGTGTTAATAAATAAAAAACTTAATACAATACATTAACATTTTTGTGTTGAGCAGTTTTCTTCTGCAAATAACGTACTTACAAACTTCATTATAATGGTCACGTGAACTATGATCACCTGTTAATATTAATAATTACATTTATAAATAAAGACCACATTAAATTATATACATATATTAGTTTATCAATATCATACTTGAATTTTTCGTTATGATATATTATAAATTAATTAATTTCCCTTATTATTTTTATTAAGAGTGTTTTTATAATTACCATTATCATCATTGTTGTCCTCAATTTCTTGAAAAAACTTTGCTCATGTAGCCTCTATATTAGGCTGTTCTCTATTTACCCCTAAATATTAATTAAAAGAAAATTTTACTTGTGTGTTTGAACCTATCAATATACTCAAATAATCAATAAAATTTATTATTTTTAAAATTAAATAAAATTTTTTTTTTTGGGAAATTAAAAATTACTCTCAATAATTAAATAAAATAATAATAATCAAATTTTATTTTTTACTTTCATTTTACCTCTTCTAGGCATAAATTGTCGTACAGTAACTGATTTTACTCACACTGGTCGCCGTACTGTTACATAGACGTTGGTAATCATAGTAGATATAGCACAAGAAGAGGATATGCAGCCAGATGAGCTTCTTGTATTAATTGTTCTTGTTTTTGTAGTGCTGCTATTGGTTCTAAATATAATCCCAGAAGAGCAATTAAAAATTAATTTGTTAAATATAATATATTCATAAAATTAGGAAATACATTACGTGGTGGAAAATTTAGTCACCAATATGATTCCTCAATATTTCTTCTGATGTGTACGACACATTTCGGATGAAGTCATGAAGATCTTATGTAGGTACCGTTTTCAACATTGATCATTGCATTAGATATTGTCACCGTATTCCTTGAAAGACTCAGTTTGTCTAACCTAGTATGTAAAATAGTAAAATATAAATTAAATAATGTTTCAAGTATAATACGATATCTTGTTAATTATTAATGATTAACCACAATTATTGAAAATAAATGTGCATTAGGTAAATTTAATTAACCCGAGATCATTCGCGCGTTTTATTTTACTTAGTTGTTCGCGCGTAAGATTTTTTCTAACAATGTATTAATTAACTTAATTACATTGAAATACAAATTCTATATTTATGCAATTTATAATAAAAATTTTGCATTTTAAACCAAAGATAGTATATGTGAGATAATTTTCCCACCATAATCCAGAAATACTGAACTTTCTACTTACATTTTTACTTATTTATGTTGATTTAACCCACAATATCTTTTTGTTAGAAAAAATCAACATTCAACTTATTTTAAGAAAAACTTTGATCGATTAAATGATAGTCATCAAAAAAAAAAAAAAATATTAAAAAATGTGTAATTTACATTAAATTACATTTAATGTAGTACTATTATAAATTTATATAAAAAAAATAATTATTAATTACCATGCGTAAGATTATTCTTGAATTTTCATTTATCCTGAATAGCTGACTCATAAGACGAGTTCTAACATAATGAATAATATAACACTATGACTATACAAATTATTGAAGTATTGAATTGTATTAGTATTTATACAAAATTAATATTATTGAAGGTAGCGTGTTCTGACTGTGTAAAATGAAACCAACAACCAGATTTGTTCGCTTCTGGAATCTGGAATTACTCTTATAATTGCATTTCTCAATCCTTGTTCAAAATCAGTTATTATTTGGATCTGATAATAATTAAAATTTAACTGAAGATCATTCCTTAAATATTGAAGTACTCTACAATACATGATTGGGGTTGCCTAATAAAAAGGTAAAATAATATATTTTCTTTACACATAATTGAAATATACAAAAATAAAAACTAACCACATTGTAAAAATTATTTTAATGGTAAATAATTGTTTAATGTCAGGTGGTTGTCTTGGCCGAATTTGGAATGTTCCATACATAAAAGGTGTATTATCACTTCTAAGATGAAAGTACATTTGCTGCAAAAAAGTGACATTGGTTGATGCAATGCCCACAAAATGCATAGTGCTATCATCTCTTAGTACTTCCAAACAACTTTGATAGAAATGATCAATTTGTCCATTCACATACGTTAATCTAGAACCCTTATCATCAGAATGTGAAACATTGGACCAGTCACTCAATATTTCTGGAATGATCAGAAATAAACGATGCCTCGCCTGTGCTATGCATCTATTTGCTACTGGCCGTCCAATGTCCAATGCTTCTGGGTATCTGTAAAATTATTTAATTATATTAAATACAAGAAATATTATGTTATTAAAACAAATATTTACAAATCTCCTGGTCAACAATTATCTGTGGAGCAATATTTTTCTCAATCACTTTTTGCATTAATATTTTGACAAATCCTCTAACTGCAACAGCATGCCGAGGTGTTGGTTTATGATTATATGTTTGCTTCGGATTTATATGTATTGCAGCTCCATCAGTTGTTGCCATTGTTGTTGTTACAGTACAACCGTTTCGCTAAAGTTCATATCTCAAATATCTATGTTTAAATTTAACTGAATAAGTTATTCTAATTCCATTAATATTAGATTGTATTATTATAAATAATACAAACTCGGACGAGTTGTACTAAAACTACCCGTCTGTCGAAGTAAATGTCGACGTAATCGTAACCAATAAGAAGTTAAATGAAGAACTTTAGGAAGGTCGGCAGAAGCAAATAAGATTTTACATTCCTCAATTCGTGGAACAGTTGTTAGTAAAGAAATAGTTTTCTCTTCAGATCGATTTTCGACAAGATCCGCACTTGACATGTTCATTTCTAAAGGCTAAGTGTCAATTGATTGTCGAAGAAATAAATGTCCAGTCCACCACAGTGGATGGTTGACAATTTCCTTGGGTGTAAGATTATGTGAAGCGCAGTCGGTAGGGTTATATGCAGATGGTACATGCCTCCAAATCACAAGTGAAGTTAGATCTTGTATATTAGATACACGATTAGCTACGAAAGTCTTTAACTTTGTTGTTGGTGTCTTGATCCAGGCAAGAGCTACAGTAGAATCAGTCCATGCATAAGAAGCCTCAATTTGAATGGTATTCAAGGTAGAGAATAAATAATTCATCAAACGTGATAACAATAGAGCACTGCAAAGTTCAAGTCGTGGAATTGACTGTTTCTTTGCTGGAGCCACTTTGGACTTCCCCATTAATAGATGAACTTGAGTATCACCATTGACTGTGCGGGCTAGTAGGTAAACAGCCACAACATAGGCACTCTTCGAACTATCGCAAAACCCATGGAGTTCGTATTTGGCATTATCTATGGTAATTCGCCGAGGTACATGTAATGACCTGATAAAAGGTAATTCATTGTGATATCGCGTTCAGGCATCCATAGCAATTTGAGGTAGAACATCATCCCAACCTACACTAATTGTTCATAGATATTTCATTAGTCGTTTAAGATTGGTGGTTATTGGCGTTAATATACCTAAAGGATGATATATGCGAGCAATCTCAGATAAAATTGCTTGTTTGCTATACTTTATTGGATTGGGTTGGTATTGGTATGCTAATGTGTCATCTTTAGGTTCCCCCTTTAATCCAAGGACTTTAGTAAATCAACTCTGTTGATTCATTAAATGCCACAGAATCAGTTTGTTGGTGATCTGGAGATACCGCTTCAAGTAGCGCAACTGAATTACTAGACCATTTTCGGAGCTTAAAACACCCTTGATTGAATACAGCGATTAAGTCCTTCTGCAATTGCGTACTATAATTCCTGAAAGATCCTGTTAGAGTTAGTGTCCAGTACACAGGCAGTCATATGTGATTTGCTATTAGAAGTGATAGAAGAAGCATCGTACACTATCCGTACCTTTGTGGTTAAACTATCTGGCTTAAATATGGCATGATGTGGAGTATAATACGACGGTGAAGGAATGGTTTCATTGGTATTGACGATCCTCATGTGACCGGAATCTAAATAGTCCTGCATTGCTTCGTTATACTGTTGACGAAGTTTATTCGACTTCTCTAAACGAGCTTCAAGTTTATGAAAGTGTTGCATAGCCATTAGTTTGAACTGTCCCAATTGAGGTGGGTTATAGATAAACGGAAGATTAACGATATATCTTCCATCTGGTCTTCTTTTAGTCGTAGTTTTATAAATATCTTCACATTTGATGTCTTCTGGTATCTGCAGTTGCTTTGTCGGTATTTCTTCAATGTCCCAAAAATGACGTAATGTTTTGTCTATGGTCTCTAAAGATGTAGTTAATATAGTAATCGATTCGTTTTCTGTTGTTCCGGTACGACCCGTTAATGCTCATCCAAACACAGTGGATAAAGCGATCGGTTGATTAGACTCTCCTTTTGCCAGATACTACATATGGAAACATATCAGTTCCAAGCAATATGTCAATCGGTAATGGTTCATTAAAGGTGAGATTCCCTAAATTTAAACCTAGATGGTTCTAGACGGCCACGATGACACTTGGATACGGCTCGACGGTATAAGTCCGGTGACTCGATTGAGTATCAGGACATTCAAACAAAAAACTGGCTTGTCACAATTGACAGGATGTAATAACACTTTAGTCTTTCCTCGTACCACAGGTACTTGTGTACCAGATAGTGCTTTTACTATTACCTTACTCTTCTCTCTTGGCAACCCTAAAAGATTTACACAATTTTTTGTGATCAAAACTGCTTTCACTAGCACTATCTAATAGTGCTCTTAGTGATTGAATGACCGTTTTCATTCTGTATTACAACTAAAGCGTTTGACAGTAAAATAGAACTATGAAAACTCCGTGTTTGAGACGCTACAACTGTTTCGTTTTCTGAAGCAGTTTGTTCAGGCGTAGTACTTGACTTTTCGAAAACTTTAAAATGTATTAAAGTGTGATGCCTCTTCTTTCCACACTCTGCGCATCTCTTTGGATTTTTACATTGGTGTGAAAGATGTTCATTGAAACATAAAACATCGTTTCAGCTCTTTGATTATTTGGAAACGTTCTTTTAGACCTTCCTCTTTGAATTTAAGGCAGTTAATCAATAGATGTCCTGGTAGTACCTTGCATACTTGACAACAAAATGATCGTTTTTCTTCATAGTTATATTGTCTTTCTTGTTGTCCACTAAAAAAAACATTTGATTTAAAAGATTTATCTCCTTTAAAATTTGGTCTTACTACCGGAGTATTAAACTGACTAACAGATGCAGATTTACTGTATTTTGTCAGAAAGGTAACAAATTCTTTGATCGTGGGGTCTTCGGTAGAATCTACAAGTAACTCCCATTGAGCTGGAAGTTGTTGATCCAGTTTTTTTTTGCAGTGAATGCAATACCACCGCATCTCATTGGTCCGTTGGATATGCCAGATTTTCCAAGGCACCAATGGATTCTGTTATTGTGTTGAGTAAACCTCGAATAGCTGTGCCATTCCCAAATAATGCTTTAAGTGCCTTAAAGGGTTCCTCAAAATGACTCTCTGCTATCACCCGCCGATCAAATATCTTGCCGTCAATTGTGCTAAAGCTAACTCGTAATTACTATCTGTTAACATAAGATTACTTATTAGGTTTAATGGCTCATCTTCAAGGTGGGATTTTAGATATCCGAATTTAATTACTGATTGTAATTGTTGATTTTCGTGTACAATTGTATCGAACATATTACGGAAACTAATGTAGTTTTTTGGGTCACCTTTAAATTTTGGAATTGCTAATTTTTCCATAGGTAAATAGCTAGTTGTAGGAACTTTATTTTTTAATTCTATAAAAGTATCATTTAATCCTATATCAGAACTAAATTCGGGAAGATATTCGTCCGTAAAAATCTTACAACCAAAATAAACTTCTTCAAAATCTGAACGTAATTTTTCTGGATTAACGTCATCCGATTCAGAACTTGTTTTACCTATTTGACGAATAACAGTAGATATTTGCACTTCAAAATCAGTCTGCAATTTTTCGATAGTGGCGTACATAATTTTAATTTTATTTGTTTTAAGTACATTTGATGTTGACAGTGCAGCACCAGCATCATAAATACGTTGTATTCTTTTTTGTAGGTCTCCGAGACGTAATTTAGCTTCTTCGTATACCCCCATCGTGAAAATAACAATTCAAATAATTTTTTTTCTTTAATCAATTTATCTATTTGTTATTTATATTCGTAAACGCGGTATTATCGTAGTATCATATACCAGACAAAATATATATTTGAATTTGGCCTAATTAATTTAAAATTGACGTATTTATAATATTGTATAGTATACACGGACGTACGTAATTAAATAATAATTTTAATAATTAGGTATATCATTATCATAGTCCAAAGTCCAACCGCTTTCACCGATAATATAACTACTATAGATTTACGTATATTATGTATAACAACTAATACAAAATGACAATTTTAAATAAACATAACTAACGAGTATAATTCACAAAAAATTTGATTAAAATGGTAATCGCTTAGAATACTAACAAATATTAGGATCCTAGGCCCGATGGACCAAATGTTCGGGGTATAATGGACTGTATAATAATCTTTGTTAATTTAGGTAAAATGGTAGCAACTAAATTAATACGCAAATTACATGACTGCCGTGAATAACGGCCTACTATTAAAACAAATAAATAAAATAATATAATGTATGGTGCACAAAAATGTGCTGTATATTTAAAAAAATACAATATGTTTTAAATGTATTACCTATCACCTAATATAATAATTATATATTAACTATTGTCTATAAACAAGTAGGAACTAAAGTGTGAGATAAGAGTCAAAATTACAATAATAATATTCGTTACAATAATACAATAAAATACATAAATATAATAAAAAACAATGACCAATAATAATATTAAAATGATTACTTAATACGTTTCATACATTTAAAAACTATAAAAATAAAAATAATGTTTTTAAATTTAATTTAGTTTTCATCACTATAATCAGTTAGTGATTCGTTATTTGATACAAGACTATTGTAGTACAAACGATCGTTAGGAGGGACATATTTCGAAGCCAAATCTCTAACATCTTTTAATTTTGCTTCTTTTATTTTCAATGGACCATAATAGAGAAGAGATAAAGGCTTAGCTAAACTTAATACATCCTTTGGTTTTTGTAAAATAAAATGTTCTTTTGCAGTGGAATGAACAGATACACTCACATACAAACCTTGTTTTGTGTATTCCATATTCGTCTAGCAACGAGAGTAGTTTTTCTTAATTCCGCGATTTCCGGAAAGTCCACCAGAATTTCGGCTTCCTGGAATCATACATAAACTTTCTTTTTGGCATGCTTTCGTCACATGCTTCGTGATAATTTGCATCAACTTACCGGGAACTGGTGGACTTTATCGTGGTTGATCTTCCGCCATGCCCAGCTATTGATGGTAGTGCTAGGGATATCCAGCTCTTGTTGCAACATTGTAAACCCTATATAGTTGTGATCGCTAAACGATTCCTCGTCGATGACGTGCCAATTCTGGATTCTGGGTACAAAGACGGAAGAGGTCAGTGTTACGTCTATAACAGAGGCCGAGCTTCCTCTTTGGAAGATAGGTGTGATGCCTCTATTACACACATAAAGGCCTAGTGCGGCAAGCCAAGTGCTGAGGAGTTCGCCTCTCCTATCATTGTGCACCGGGTCCCAGTAACTATGCTTCGCATTAGTCTCCAGCAATTATAATTTCACCGTCTCCGCTTCGTATGCTTATCACCAGATTGCTGAGGAATGTTTCGAATTCCGTAATATGGATATTGGGGGATATATAGCATGAGTATATCCTAATCCCTTTTAGTCTTATCCATACGTAGCTTTGGCCTGGCGCTCCGACTTTGTCAGGCGCTACGTCGTTCGGGAGCCCAATTGCACAGTCTCCTTTATTATCGCTGTACCATGACGGTAGGGAGGTGTTCTGCTCGCATATTATGATGACGTCTGAGTTGGCAGCTGTCTGCAGCAGTAGCTGTTGGGCTACTTTACATCAATTAAGATTGATTTACAGGAATCTTTTCATGGTGATTGTTATCGCTCAGATATTGCTTGAATGCCAGGCAATTACTACCGCCTGAGTAGTGGTTGCCCGACTCATCGCTGCTGTCATTGGCACAGAGGCCGCATTTGGACATCGCTTCGCAGTCCTTAGAGGAGTGTCCAAGGCTCCAACTGCGTTTGCACGTATTGGTCGATGGGGGAATTCCACTTCAGTTTCAGAAGCAGGTTACCGTTCAGCGTTTTCCTCGCTTAGGTGAAACCATCTATGAGGCCCGCATTCCCGAGCCCGTGCCTGACTTCTCTTAACGTATTAGCATAGGTTTTATTTGCTTCAAATTTGACAACCATGATATCGGGCCTTTTATTAGATTTTTGACATGTTTCTTCTTAGTCACTACTGTATACCGGTCGTCGTTGCTTGTCAATTCGTTTGCGGCGTTGGAATCATGAGTCACTGATGGCTTGGCTGTAATGGCCTGGTTGGAACTCGGGTATAATTCTGAGAGTCTCGGATCCCTTAAGCTGTTTCCGTCTTCCATTAATGGTTCAAACCTGACTCGTTTTGTCCGGTCCGATTTTCCCTGGTTTGTACTAGCTGAGAGGGATTTTTGTTACCGTTGTTGCTGTAGCTGTTGGTCATGTTGCTACTGCTTGTTGGGTTGTAGCTGACGGTTACGCCCGACCACTAGCTGGTCAATTGAATCCTGTTGTGTGGTGAGCTGTTATTGGATTTTTCCTAACATTATCATCAGGGAACTATCCGACGTCTCAGCGTTTGTCGACAATAACGTTTGGGTTGCCGCGTTGTTTCCCACGCCCTTCTCGACCGGTTTGCCAATGTTTACTATTTTGTCACCATGATTTTGTTTTTTCAGTTTAGTGTACTGTGTAAGGAGAATTTTATGCGTGTTATGGGGCTCCCCACTCCCGTGGCACCGCCTGGGTTTTTAGTTGACGTCGGTAGGTCAACCCGAGGAATTAGCTCCTCTCCCACTATTTTGGCTCCCGAGCCGGCTAGTGGTGGGCCTGGTAAAGCACTGTTCATGGTGCCCTTACCTGCCTAATTAATCTAGTCTTAAACTACCTATCGTAGAAACTATAAATATAAATATACCTAAACCTACCTAACTACCTACCAAGCCGCGGAGCATACTGACGGAGTGTCAGTATGTTCTAGACCTACCTACCCCTACCTGCATTAGCCCTAAGCAGCCTATTTGCGTGAGTGTACTCCTCCTTAAGCAAGATTGCTTCCCTAGCGAAGATGGCAAAGGCCCGGAAGTTAGCCCTCGAAGCGACGAATTTGCGAACGTCGCAGGGCCAAACCTCCCCCTCCAGACACACTGCCCTAACCAGCCTATCCGTGATTTCTCCTAACCGAGCGCACCTATACAGGATGTGGTCCACTGTTTCCAGCTCCTGACCACACCTGCACTTACCAGAAGTGATGAGCTTAAACTGATACAACCTGGCGTTGAAGTCACCATGACCCGTTAAAAACTAAGTCACGTAGTAGTCCAACTCCAGTGGTATCGCTAGCCTAACCCTAACGTCCGGGAAGATAGCGTGAGTCCACCTTCCCTTCCCGGAGCCATCCCACCTATCTTGCCAAATGTCTTAGAGCCTATTCTTTTCCCTTTCTAAGTCGGGCTGGGAGATGCTCCCAGCCTCCAGGCGCAGCACCAGAACCCCCCACTCCACCTCAAGGTCAAGCGGAAGCTTTGCCACCGTAACCTGGAGGGCGTCGGTGGACGCCGTCCTGTACAACTTGGTAATGGAGATGAGTGGTCTCCGCTGCGCGCTGCCTAGTATTCTAATCGCTTTCTTTGTCCTAACCGCGCTATACCAGATTTCAGAGGCATACGTAATCCTGGGCAGAAAGACCGCCTTGTACAGGAGTTCCGAAGCTCTCTGACCTACGCCCCAATTAGCCGAGGTGGCCCCCCTTAGCCTACTATACAAATCCTCAGATTTCTCCGCAACTATTTTGTCATGGTCCCAGAAATTTTGCTTGGACTCCTAGGTACCTAACTGGACTGACCGATGTTACTGTGTCATCAACGAAATTGAAAACAAAACCCGGTTTTAGACCCTCCTTGAGGGACATAACCTGGGCCTTTCCAGTAAAGAACGCGAGTCCTATTTTGCCAGCCCACCTCCTAAGCACTTCCAATAAACCATACGGCCTATCCTTGATCACACCTAAATTGGATCCTGCAACCAGAACTGCTATGGCGTCTGCATACGCCACGAGTTTGGTCCTACTGTCCCTATCTATGTTGAGAGCCCTATCCATAGAAAGTTTCCATAAAACTGGACCTAACTGCGAACCCTGGGGGCAGCCCCTCGTCAACCTACTCTCTGCTGTCGCATTTCCTACAGTCAGCCTAGCTTTCCTTCCCACCAAGTAGCTAATAATCATAGATTTGGTGGCCTCAGAGGCCCCTAAGTCACGCATGTCGTTGACGAGCTCTAACCAGTCAAGGTTGCCAAACGCACCTGTGATATCCAGAAATATTCCATGACCATTTTCTCTTTTCTCTCGTCCACCCAACTTAAGCAAGCACTCTCTCATCGCTGTGATGGTGGACCTGCCTAGCCTAAAACCGTGCTGTTCCTCAGACAAATTAATCTCGGTCTCTCCCTCCAGCTTATCCACTATTAGCCTCTCCAGTATTTTGGACAAGACCGGTAAGAGGCTTACTAGTAAGACTTAGGTAAGCTAAGGTCCCTGTCCCTTCCCATGCTAATAATGACCACGTTAGCCGTCTTCCATATGTTTGGGAAAGTGGATTCCCTCATACACATCTCCATTAACCTCACAAACTGATCCTCATATACTGGTCATGTATTCCTCATCACTCTTCCTGTTATGCCATCCAAACCGGGGGCATTGTTGGGGGCTATCCTCCACACCGCTCTCTTCACTTCCTTGCTTTCTAATCTCACGTCCCTACTCACTCTAGCGTCCCTGAACACTGTTGGGTGGTCGGCCGTCGGGATGAGGGTTCTGAATAGGCACTCAAAGTAATGGGTCTGTCCCCCTTCCTTCTCACCGATGCCACCGCAAAGTACTTATCCATCAACCCTCTTCATTCCAAAACCTCTCTTTCCTTATCAAATACCACTATTGCCGCCGTAGCTAGTTCTCTCCCATTCCTCAGAATAACCCTCACATCCTCATCCTCAAAACCATATAGTCTCTTGCCGCACACCGGAGGCTCTTGCAGTAGTAGCACGTCGACCGCACCACCCCTGCAATAATCCTCTAGCTGGGTCGAGACTATCCTCTGCCTGTTCATGTTCACCTGACCTACCCTAATCTCTCTTCCTCTTGCACTCATTTGGACCCGTAGTCCGTCCTCACCATCGTCGCTATAGTGACGCTCTTCCTCACCCTGCAGTCCCGGTGTCCTGCCTCGCGGCCCTATGTCCCTCGCTCGCACAGTGACTACAAATCACCCTCTTTCTCACGCATTTTGCCTCCATATGCCCGAACCCGAGACATCCCTTACATTGGTAGACATCCACAAATTCTGCCACCTTGCAAGAACTCATTCCTACAAACATCCTCCTATTCACGATCTTTCCATACACTTTCGGACAGACCTCGCATTCCTACCAAGTCTTCTCACCGCCCTTCGGTTCTTTCTTGAACAGAGGCTTTAGGTCCATCTCCTCTCTGCCTTCCTCCAGACCCGTATCCTTGTTCTGGTTCCTCACTGCCTTGCCTATCTCTCCAGCCTCCATATCCTGGTCAACGTCATAGATCAGAACGTTTGGCCAGTTCTGACCTACCTCTCTCACCTTGATCTTCGCTTCCTTCTCCATAGACCTCAAGGCCACAAGTGTCTAGCGTCCCCAGGAGTAACCCTGAGGTCACCCCTGGCGAGCACCGCAACGCCCGCAACCCGGGGGGCCCTAACCTTCCTCACCATCTCTGCCCAGAGCTCTTTCCTGCCGAGCCGACTTCCACCACGAAGGTCTTGGTCGGCTCCTTTGCCCTCCAGTTCTTCTTCTTCTTCTCTATACTAGCCGTGACCTTGGGTTTCTTTCCTCTTACCGTCTGAAAACCCTCCCCTTCTCTACTGATCGAGGGAGCATCCATTCTAATCTCTTGTTCCCTGTCCTTGGTCTTATTGCCCTTCCCTAGGGCTTCGCTGTATGTCCTCGGCCCCTTATCTTTCTTGCTTTTCTGCTGTTTCTTGTTCACTTCCTTCTTCTTCTTTTTCTTGCTGTCCTTGTTCTTGTTCTCTTTCTCTACTCTCTCTCTCAGCTCTCTCCTTTACTGCCTTCTCTCTCTCTACGTACTCCTTCTCCGTCCTTTCCTTCATCACAGATTCTTTCTCGTTCAAAATTCTATCTACCTGTTCCTTTATCCGCTCCTCATTCCTATTCTCCGCCTGACCAGACCTGGCGTTCACCAGCTTCTGGTAGCACTTCCTATTTTCACTGAGACTCCCTTGGAGTGAGGCAATCTCAAATCTGAGTCCTCCTATTATCCTCTCGTATCCTCTCCTAACATCCTTAATCTCGCTCACAAATCCTAATGTCACTCTTTTCTTCTCCTTATCCAGCAGCTTACTCAGCTTCCTTCCCAAGTCCTCCTCATCTGATAAAGTGGATCCTTCCTCCTCAGCGCCCCTATCGTCCACTACCTTGGCTGCCCCTTGGGGGGGGGGGATTTCTTGTTCCATTATAGTTGGGGGGGGGGTTACCTAAATGGCGCCCTGAAAATTTGTACTATCTTAATCTAACTTATATTATCTAACTTATCTAACTATATTCTATTATAACTAATTTAATTGTAATTTAGTTAATATGGCTAAGATCAATTAATTATTAATTTAACTTATTACTGATTTAATTTAATTTTAATTTTTAATTGTAATTTAGAGTTTAATATTTAATTTAATTAAATTTAATATTTATATTTATTTAATTGATATAATTTATTTATTTAATTTTAACTTTTTTAATTTTGAATTTAATATATTTATTATTTTTAATTTTTGTTTTTAACTAATTAATTAAACCTAGCCCTAACCAACAATTACTAAGTGTAAAATATATATACCTAACCTAACCTTATTACTAAAACCTAACAACCCTAGACCTATGTATTAAGTACGAATAATAATAATAGGTCTCGATGACCTGAAGACGACGAACTTACGCGCGCGTTCCTACGCAAAATTTACCGAGCTTAAAGCTCCAAAAACGGAAACTTTCGAGCAAAAGATCTTAGACGCTCGCAATCAAGATCGTTGGAAATGGCTCGAAAACACTTTTCTAAAACCTTGGGGCTTTCCCCGCTCAACCGAACCGTTCCGGAGAAATCGCGATTTCAATATTCGTAAAAATACGGAATAACACGCTTTTCGCCGTACGATTCGGGAAAATCCTCGTCACGCACTCAAAAAATAACCGATTTCCATGCTCGTAAGACGCTCGGCTTCGTCTCGGTAAGACGAAGCTTTTGACACTAAAAGCGTAAAAAACGGACGAAAACTGACGATGACGATTTCTCTACGGAGCGACACCACGAAACACGACCTTCCGACACGAACGTTGACTGCAGTCTAGTAGATAAGGACAGTGAGAATCTTGTTAATCCATTCATGCGCGTCACTAATTAGATGACGAGGCATTTGGCTATTTGTCAGCGATTCAACGGCGTCACGGCGACCGCTTATCAGGCGTTCGACACATAAAGCGTCGATGACCGCTCACCCCGTGAGCCGGAATGTAGAAATGAAGAAGGAAATCACTTTTAAAAGAAGAGAAGAGAAATGGGTGACGAAGAGGCCCCCGTTGTTGCGGTTTGGCGGGGCCAGTTTACCCAACGCCGGTCCTCCCAAACCGCCCGGTACATGAATTGAAGTAATACCAGTTGAACAATGTTCCTCTGAGGACACGCGTCACGAGTCCATCAAGGAGGCCATTGCCCAACCCAAGCGTTCGTAGACTCTGGGCGCTCTCAGACAGCCAGACGCCACGCCATGTCAGGGTGGCAGCGACCGTTTGTACTTCGGTCGACCGGTGTTCGGCGAGGATTGCGGACTTTAAATCCTCTCGGCCTGCGTACTTCCGGGTCTTATTCACGTACCATGCGGTTATGTTGTTAGTGCCGACAACCTGTACATCGCATATAACGGAAATCCGGCATCTTGTATTGTCGCTTATCGTTGCGACAATGTCTGGCTTGAGGTTGCTGCCAAGCAGCTTATAAAGACGATCTGTTTCGACGTCGTATCTGTAGTGAACCTACAAGTAACACGTTCTACGTTAAGCGACGAAGTCAGTGACACTGTAAGATGTTGCAATTTACTTCGAGGTTGAAAAGAATAAACTTTAAGACTTTTAAAGTTAGTTAATTAAACTTTTTAATAACATAAAAAAACACACACCAAAATTATAAATGAAATTTGAAGATAGATACTTATTGTATCTACCTGAGATTTTAATAACGTGCACAGACGTCTTGACATTATAAATATAGTTAAAATCTAAATCTAAGTTAGTTTACATCTAGTATATATATTAGTAGACCAAGGGAGTGGAAAGGATGTTTACTACTACCAAATCTCCTTATTGGACCTTCTTCGGGTAGCAGTACCTACAATGTTGTTTTCGTACTTTGATCCAAAATGATGTCGCTCCTTTTATGGTCTGGTTAAACTGCGTAAACAACTTGTTATTGTAAATCTCCAAATTTTTATATGGTCTAAGAGATTGTTTTCTTTTAAACCCGGAGATATTAATTCGCCCACTAGTAGGGTGCGCTCTGTGTTGAATAACAACAGCAGTTGTGTAATTATTTTAGAAACGTATAATCGTTATTTTATATTATATAAATATACATAAATTATTAATTAATAATTATTATTAAACCACCTGGGTTTACTACATACCCCTTATCGCGGTGACCGCCAGCAATCCTCTTCACGGGCTGGTCGTGTCTTCCCAGCCTTCCTTCATGCGTACGTGGGCAGTATTGAACTATATGGGCAAGCGTCTCCGAGGGCACGTTACATGACCGACATGACGTCGGGCCGCTGCGGCCACGGTTTACACGCTTGCGACTCGGGAGCGCATTTATTCTTATCTGTGCATAGCGTTTGAAGTCCTTGCCGGGAATCCCGTCAGGACGCCGTTGCCACGCAACAGACCTCGAGTCCTCAGAACATAGTTTCAATTCCGAGCCATCCACTGAAGTATGAAGGCTTTGGGTGTGTGACGGCTTGAGTAGATGTTTCTCGACGACGCGACGAGCGGACGCTAACATGCGCGCACCATGGATGCGGAATGTTTCGTGAATGCTGTGTACCGACGAGGACTCAAGTTTTACGTACCTGTTTACGCGGTTTTGCGGTACGAATCTTACAAAGTCTGGAACGTCCAAGCCCCCCGACGAAGTAGGCGAGTGAATGTACGAGTTTGGGCAAGGTCTAACCATCGGCGTATGGCTCGCCGGGTCTCGTGTGCAAAAGACCGTAACTTGCTGGCTGAGATCACCACAAATGTTAGTCCGTGAACGAACTTCGGAATGAGATGATCTCTCGTAATCGCCAGACGCATTTGCGGAGTCATCGGAGCGCCACCTATACGCCCCAATGCAGTTACATACGTCGCACTGTCACATTCGCCGAGGCGACCGCCTGCGAAATCAACATCCAAGGACTGCCATAGGTCGGTCACCCCGATCGCCGGAATGTCTGACCCCGAAATGGAGTAAACCTCCCGGACAATCTTAAGTTTCCGGTCCGTCCGGACGGTACCAAAGTGAGGCACGCACTCTTCGCCGGGTTCAACCTTAATCCGGTTTCTCTCAATCGCTCGGTGAACTATTCACATGCTATTTGCAGTCCGAGTAGCGTGGCGGCCATGAGGATGCAATCATCAGCGAATGCCAGCGCGTTACCTATCGAGTAACCAACAGCATCTGGTATTGCACGCAGCCCGTTATCTACTACCAGATTAAATAAAAGCGGCGATAGTGGATCTCCCTGCCTTACGCCTTTCGTGGCTCTCAGAACCCGAGAACACTGTCCGACATACTGAAAAAAAGTCCCTGACTGCGCATACATTCCGCGCACGTAATCCACGAAGCGGTGATCAAGACCAACGCTCCGCAGCGCGGAAGTGATCGACTCATGGGAGACTGTATCGAAAGTCTTCGATAAATCGAGGGAAGCCATACAGAGACCCTTACACGACGAACGGGCGTCCCAAAGAAGTGCTTCGAGTAGGAAGATATTCTCCGCTATTCCATCCGCACGACGAAACGCGCGATGCCGTATGTCGACCAACGCCAATTTTTCCAGCCGCCTCGCAAGTTTTCTGTGGTAGTGCCGGACAGCCACAGAAGCGATCAAAATCGGTCTGTAACTGCCCAGGCACTCGGGATCGCCATTTTTAGACACGAAGATGGTACGGGAGGCTATTAGAAAATCGGGTATCCTTCCGTAGGCGTTAAACAGGTTGAAGAGGCCGGCTAATATTTCAACAGGAACTTTCCTCCATAACGGTGCAGTTCTGGAACTCGGGAGGCATTCAGCCACCTCTTTAAACCTAATCGGCCAAAGGATGTCGTGTAGTGCATTTCCTTCCGCTACCGGCGGAATAATGGCCTCGGCGGTGCCACCCGTCGACATCATTTAATATAACTAATATGATTACAAATGGAAATAAAGCCTCGGATGGGTCGGTGAACCCAAGCAGTGGCGCCGACCATACTCAAATTGGTGGAGCACCGGCCGAGATTCGTCCCGGCTGGCCCGTCTTTAAGTATCCAGAATGTGTTGAAATGTTTAGAAGTAAGAAGGGAGTCGGTGTTCATGTGGCAGCAAAACATAGGGTATTTGCTAACGACAGGATCGTAACCTAGCGGATTAAGGCGAGATGGTCAAAAGAGGAGCAGCGACAAATGGCGCTGGCGGCGGCCAGACTGATTGTGGAAAGCGATATCGGAAATAATGTGAATCAGAAATTGACGGCTATGCTAAAGGGTCGCTCGCTTGAGGCAATCAAAAAGCGAGGACAGAACGCTGGACATCGGTCATTTGTGCTTGATATACTCGCTCGGCTAAAAGCGAACCCTGCCGATCATATGTTATTACCCGAGAACGCTCCCATCTTGTCGTCTGGTGCGCCGTCACCGCTGAGCAATGTGGATGGTCTGTCAGAGGTCGCCGATGAATGTATGAATTCAGATATAGAGATTCATACGAGAACTGCACAAGCAGCCGAGTAGGCCATACGACAGCTGTCGGAGGTCACCGGCCACGGAGTAGAAACACTCCTTAAGGCGGCGAGAGACCTAGTTGAAATAGGTGCTGACCCGACAGAGACGGTTACCCTTTGGGCCCGTCAATATAACAGGAACGGTAGTAAGTACGTCAGCGATCCTAGTAGTGTCCGAACGGATTCGCGAAAGAGGAAGAGCAAAGGCTCCTTAAGGTAGAGTGGAGACGTGCGTCAAGACATTGGCGTACGTCGAGGTAGCAGACCGAACCGTAAGAAATTGAAAGCCGACACATTCCGCAGGAACGTCAAGGAATGGAGACTGAGGCCGAACAAGGTCGTTGAACGCGTCTTGACAGGAGTCGATTCTGAGGCTACGCGCCCGAGTTTCGACGCAATGATAAAGTACTGGATTCCTGTTATAGAAGGTAAATCAGACGTTAATTACCAGTACCCTGTTTCAAGCGATAGCGCGTTTCACGACATAATGTCCCCAGTCTCGGTAGCGGAGGTTTTAGACAACCTACCTTGTGTCAAAACAGCTGCCGGCCCAGATGGATTTCGGGCACGGTTATGGCGATGTATTCCGGCGGGACTGCTGGCCGACCTCTTCAATTTGTTTATCGCCTCCGGGAAGCTCCCAACATCACTCTTGGCTTCTCGGACTAAAATTCGTACCGAAAAAAGAAAATCCCGATTGCCCCGGTAACTATAGGCCGATCTCGATCGCCTCAGCCGTCAACCGTCAGCGTGCCTTTCGATGCGCAGATGGAGTGGCGGAGAATATCTTCCTACTCGATTCGTTGCTGAAGGAGGCGCGCTCCGGTTGCAGAGGCCTCTGTTTGGCGTCCTTGGAGTTATCTAAGGCGTTCGACAGTAAATCGCACGATTTCATCATCGGAGCGATTCGCCGAGTCGGGTTAACATCCGAGTTCGTCGACTACTTGTCCGGTATGTACAAAGATTCGGAGACGTTTATCCAAGTCGGGAAGCAGTGTTCGCGGGCCTTGAAGGTTTCGAAAGGCGTTAGACAGGGTGACCCATTATCGCCCATATTATTCAACCTGGTCTTCGATAGCGGCTTGAAAGCAATACCAGAAGAAATCGGCTTTAAGATTGGTACAGCTCGCGTCAATGCTTTAGCCTTTGCTGATGATTTAATCTTGGTGGCGGAAACGCCGTCCGGGTTACGGAATGCTATGGCGAGTTTTGCCGCGCAGTTGCGCCATGCCGGTATGGGGCTAAACCCCGCGAAGTGTGCGACCCTAACGATGGTACCGTCGGGCAGGGACCGGAAGGTTAAAATTACTGGCGAGACGTACTCCTTTGGAGATACGACCTTTCCGGTCCTTTCGGTCATCTCGTTTTGGCGGTACTTAGGTATGGAGTTCGCATGAAGTAAATTGGAGGATGGCTCGTCCGGCACGTCATTAAATAAGGCGCTCGATAAGATCTCAGCGCAGCCTATGAAACCGCAGATGCGCCTTGCCATCACTAGAGACCACTTAATACCGAAATATATAAACAGCATAACATCACGGCAGGCAAACTACGCGTCATGGACCACCTGACGCGACGTGCCGTACGACGTTGGCTCGGTTTGCCGATTTCGTGCCCCAATTCGTACATCCACGGCCCAACATCGGCCGGTGGGCTTAGTGTGCCCGACTTAGAAAGAGCGATACCCTTGATTAGAATAAACAGACTGACAAGACAGACTGAGGTGCGCAAAGCGTTTAGGATCCACTGTCCGAAAGCGTTAGCGTCCGCGAAGCGTGCGGCCGAGAAACATCGAGCCATGGCCAGCCACCAACAAAGACTTTTTGCGTCCGTTCATTAGCCCTGTATACCGCGGCCTCAGAACAGTGGATGCGTCATCCCGATGGAATTCCGGGGGCCGACTTCAAACGCTACTGTCAACTGAGAATTAACGCATTGCCGAGCAGACAACGGGTCAACCGGGGACATCACGGCCCGAATCAATGTCGCGCCTGTCGTACTCCGCACAAGACTGTTGGCTCACATCGTACAATTCTGCCCTCGGACGCACGAAGGGAGGCTGTTGAGACACGATCAAATCGTGAAGAGGATCGCAAGTAACCTCAAAGAGAAGGAATACCTTACAGAAGTCGAGCACATGTACAAGCTGCAGCATGGGAACTTAAAGCCAGACATCGTCACAACCAAAGTCGACGATGAAAGAGGTGAAAGTTCGATATCTGCGATGTACAGATCGTTAGCGGTTATGCCACTTCAGGTAGGCACATGAACAAAATACAGAATGACGACAAGGCGAGGAAGGGAAAAAGGAAAGAGATTGCCGGGCCGAAGTCGGTGAAAGAGCCTGTCCGGGAAACCGAACAGGCCCGGAAACCGGCTAAGGAACGCCTCGGGAAGAAGGTGGAAACACCAGACACTCGAGCGGCCCTTGGAACGGCAACCTCGGGCCAGTGGATTGAGGTAGGAAGGAAAAAGAAGGCAAAGTCGAAGGCAATCAAGTAAGAGGTAGATTTGATAGTTAAGCTCGAGAGCCAATCGGTCGGAGAGAGAAAGGGGTACGTCTACCAGGTGTCGGAAACTGCGATGGAAGTGGGCGAGGAGTCGGTTGCTGAAAAGCGACCGGCTGCGGACCCGCTGAAGTCGTTGTGGGCGGCTCTGGTGGACAAAGTGCGAGCTCCCAGGTTCAGGAAGGTGACGAGATTAGGACCGTCAAGGTACTATCTCGAACCAGAGAACGAGGAGACACGGAGTGCCCTTGTGCAAACCGGACTGGGCACCATTGTGTCGCTAGTTCTTGTCCGTTTTTTGTGTTTTAGGTACCAAAAGTTTCGTCTTGTCGAGACGAAGCCGACGGTGTTGCGAACGCGGAAATCGGTTAACTTTTGAGTGCGTGACGAGTATTTTCCCGAATCGTACGGCGAAAAACGTGTTTTTCCGTGTTTTTACGAATATTAAAATCGTTTTCATCGGGACGGTTCGGTTGAGCGGATAAAGCGCCACGGTTTTGGAAAGGTGTTTTCGAGCCCTTTCCAACGATCTCGGTCGCGGGCGTCTAGGAGCTTTCGTTCGAAAGTTTTCGTTTTTTGAACTTTAAGCTTGGTAAATTTGTCGTAGGATCGCGCGCGTTAGTTCGTCGTCTTCAGGTCATCGAGACCTATCGATCGGTGCATCGAACGTGCGAATCGGTTTGGTAGGAAATTTTTCCGACGCGAAAAACGCCGTTGTCACGGCGTGAGCGCGTGGTTTGTACAGTTGTTCGTGATAGCAGGTTCGTGCGCCCCGCGTATAGAGCGCGCTCGACGCTGTGAGTTCCCCCGTGATCAGACGACGCCAGCGCTCGTAGCGCTGGGACGGTTCGCGTGTTGGTGAGGAAACTCTGCAACAGAGGGCGCTGAAGGTCGAAATTTCTTCGCGGGAATTCGAATTTCAACTCGGATACGGGACGGTGCTATCAACGGATACGCCGCAAGGTCGTATTAGTATAAGTTTTTAATCATATTATTATTTGTACTTAATACATAGGTCTAGGGTCGTTAGGTTAGTTATAAGGTTAGTGTTAGGTATATATATTTTACATTAGCGATTAATCGTAGTATAAGGATAGGTTAATTCAATTAATTAAAAATTTAAATTTAAAATTAGTAAATAAATTAAATTAAATTAATAAACAAATAGATTAAATAAAATAAATTAAATAATAATAATTAAATTAATAAGCTATACTAAAATTCAATAAATCATATCAAAATTAAATTAAATTAAATTAAATCAATAATCCAAATCTATTAAATAACCTACATTAAATTAGATCAACTAAATTAAATCAAATTAAATTAATTAACCAAATAAATAAAATTCATGATACAATAAATTAAATAATTAATAATTAATCTTTACTTTTCATAATATAAATAAAAACCAGGTATTGACCAAGTAGTTAGATAAGCTAGTATAAGTTAGTTAAGTTAGTTTAAATTTCAGGGCGCGTTTTCAAGTTCCCCCCCCCCTATAATAATGGAACAGGAAATCCCCCCCAAGGGGCAGCCAAGGTTGTTGACGATAGGGACGCTGAGGAGGAAGGGTCCATCATATCAGACGAGGAGGAAATTCGAATGGATGAGGAGGATTTGGGAAGGAAACTTAGCAAGTTGTTGGATAAGGAGAAGAAAAGGGTTACCCTGGGATTCGTGAGCGAGATTAAGGACGTAAGGAGAGGGTATGAGAGGATAATAGGAGGCTTGAGAGTAGAGATAGCGTCACTGCAGGGGAGACTCAGTGAAAACAGAGAGTGCTATCAAAAGCTAGTTAATGCCAAGTCTGGCCAGGTTGAGAAAAGGAATGAGGAATGCATTAAGGAACAGGTGGACAAGATCTTGAGAGAAAAGGAATCTGTGACGAGGGAAAGTACAGAGAAGGAGCGTATAGAGAGAGAGAGGGCTGCAAAAGAGAGAGTGGAGAGAGAGAGAGCTGAGAAAGAGAGGGCAGAGAAGGAGAACAAGAGTAGGGACAGCAAAAAGAAGAAGAAGAAGAAGGCTGTGAGCAAGAAACAGCAGGAAAGCGAGAGGGAAAGTGAGAAGGATAAGGGACCGAGGTCATATAGTGAAGCCCTTGTTAAGAGTTGCAAGACAAAGGATAGGGAACAGGAGAACAGAACAGAGGCTCCCTCGACCAGCAGGGAAGGGGAGGGTTTCCAGACTGTTAAAGGAAAGAAACCCAAGGCCACAGCTAGCATGGAGAAAAAGAAGGATAACCGGAGGGCAAAGGAGCCGACCAAGACCTTTGTGGTGGAAGTCGGCTCGGCAAGAAAGGAAGGCGCGAGGAAAGAACTCTGGGCGGAGATGGTGAGGAAGGTTAGGGCCCCCCGGGTCGCGGGTGTCGCGGTGCTCGCCAGGGGTGACCTCAGGGTCACTCCTGGGGACGCTGAGACGCTTGTGGCCTTGAGGTCTATGGAGCAGGAAGGGAAGATTAAGGTGAGAGAGGTAGGTCAGAACTGGCCGAAAGTTCTGATCTACGACGTTGATCAGGATATGGAGGCTGGAGAGATAGGTATGGCAGTGAGGAAACAGAATGAGGATACGGGTTTAGAGGAAGGTAGAGAGGAGATTGACTTGAAGCCTCTGTTTAAAAAGGGACCGAAGGGTAATGAGAAGACATGGTGGGTATGCGAGATCTGCCCGAAAGTGTACGGAAAGATCGTAAACAGGAGAATGTTCGTAGGCATGAGTTCTTGCAAGGTGGTGGAATTTGTCGACGTTTACCAGTGTAAGGGCTGCCTTGGGCCTCGGGCATATGGAGGCTAAGTGTGTGAGGAAGAGGGTGATCTGTAGTCACTGTGCGAAGGAAGGACACAGGAGCAACGAGTGCGGCGCAAAGGATAGGGCCCCAAAATGTTTCAACTGCGGAGAAAGCAAATAGGCCGGCCACAGGGACTGCAGAGTTAGGAAGAGTGTCACCAGAGCGACGATGGTGAGGACGGACTACGGGTCCAAATGAGTGCGAGAGGAAGAGAGATTAGGATAGGTCAGATGAATATGAACAGGCAGAGGATAGTCTCGACCCAGCTGGAGGATTATTGCAGGGGTGGCGCGGTCGACGTGCTGCTACTGCAGGAGCCTCCGG
>CM023362.1:23978289-23992489 GCA_013282895.1 Eriosoma lanigerum | reverse complement strand
GGGCGTAGGAGTACCTACTCCATAGAGGACCACTGTCCCTATATACTAGTTCAGTCTAGACCGTCATCAGTGACGGTTGTGTGTTGCCGAGTTGCTCCGCGCAGCGCCATCTGGTGTCAGTCAAAGTATTTCCAGCAAGTTCAGAAGTTGTCAAGAGCCGCTCAAAACTTGTGGAAGTTCTGATTTTGGCTTTCTCAGTCACAAGTGGACGTACTTGGTGCTCCGCTCCGACGGCCCTGTGGCCCTGTGATCTCGATCGTGAACGCGTAAAAGCTTTTTTGGGAAAGTTTTCGTTTTAGGAGCGTTAAGCTCGGAAAATTTGCGTAGGATCGTGCGCGTTAGTTTGTCGTCTTCAGGTCGTCGAGACCTATCGATCGGTGTATCGAGCGCGCAAATCGGTTCGTAGGAAAACTTTTCCGACGCGAAAAATGCCGTTGTCACGGCGTGACCGCGTGGTTTGTTTGTGTTTCCGTGATAGTGAGTCAAACGTTCGCGTTAGAGTGCGTCTGGCGCTGTTAGTTCTCCCGCAAACTAGGCGATGCCAACGCTCATAGTGCTCGGACGATCCGCGTGTTGGTGAGGAGCGATACCAAAAGGGGCGCTGAAGGATCAGAAATTCTTCGTGGGATTTTCGAAATTCAACTCGGTCATACGAGGGTGTTATCGATGGATACGCCGCAAGGTCGTCTTAGTTTAAGTTTTGTTTATTATTAATAATTAATTTAAACGTATCCAGGCTTTAGTTAGGCCGTTAGGTTAGTTTTATAGTAGGCATAATTAATTTTAGGTTCAAATAAATTTTAATTAATTCTTCATTTAATTTTAAATTTTAATATTCTATTATCATTAATTAATTGTTATTTCCATAATTTTGATTTGATCCAGGCTTGGGCCGTAGGAATTTAAATAATTAATTGAAATTTTTCAATTTAAATTTTAATTAAGTTTTTAATTATTTATATTTTCATTATTATTTATTATTATTGTTGTTGCCATTATATTGCTGTTGCGCGGTAATAACTGGGTGTTAGGATGGACAAGGGAGACCCCCCAAGGGCAGCTACTAGTCAGCGAGACTGAGGAGGATCGGACGAGTGAGGTCACGGTGAGAGAGGACAATCCGAACTATGTAGGAGAGATGACGAGGGATTTAGGAATAACTTTTGGCAAGCTACTGGAAAAGGAAAGGAAGAGGCTAACCATTGCGGTCGTGAATGAGACGGATGAAATTAGGAAGGGATATGAGAAGGTGATTTTGAGAATTAGTACTGAGAATGCAGAGTTAAAGTCAGCCTTGTGGAGAACAGGAGATATTTCGTTGAGATGGTGAGGTGCTTGAAGGTGGTGGGTGAGAGGAAGGAGCAAGAGTGAACGAGGACACATGCACTATAGCGATAGAGAACAATTAGAGAGAATTTGTACCATACACATTTTTCAACCATAATATAATTTTGTCGAAGAGGGCTGTGAAGACGTTATTCTAGTCCCCCATATCGTTTTCTGTTATAATTAATTTTTATTTACATTTTCATATTATGTTTTTATTTTGTAATACCTAATAATATAAGTGAGTATTGAGTTAAGTTAATTATGTATTATGATTATTAATTACAAAATATTCATAACCCAAAGATATACGAGTACATAATATTATTCTATTATTAATTGTAAGTAATTACTTTTTAATTAATATTAATTATATTGTATATATTAAAAATTCTGCATATATCTGTTTATCTTTTACCGGTATTGGTTTTTTTTTTTTAAATTGACAAAGACTTCCCAATTTTTACCACGTTTACAGTAAGCAAACAAATGTCCTACAAAATGTTTGAGTCTACTCAACCTTTTTTAAATGAACAAACCCCACTTAAATAATATACTGTAATTTTGTTTTTTAGTACGGGTGGAATTTGTGACAAAGTTAACTTAATGTCATCTGCTTCTTCTGTACTTCTTTCAACTATTAGTTAATGATATAAATATTATCATTAACTAATAAAAAAAAACAACTATTTTAGTTATTATTTGTATGTGTCTGTGTTTATTTATTATGTTTAAATACCATTCCAACCTAGCAGTTCAATTAATAAATGTATTGATGACACAAAAAGTTAAATTAATTTATATCTCACATATGGATTATTTTCTTTATTGACATGTCCACAAACAAATTAATTGATAATAAATCTTGAGTCTACAAAATCTTGGAAACTATTTATATTATTGATACGACACTCATGGTTATGTATGTTGAATTTATTGTACCTGTTTTTTGGCAATTAGGAATGGAGCAATTGACTTTGTCTAATACTGTTGGTAAATAATTCAAATACTTATTTATAATAATTCCAATAGTAGTATCGCATATTGTCACTGATGATCCATAAAAAATTGATTACTTTCGTACAAATGCATACACATTACGTACAAATTAAGGTTGTAGGATACTGTACGGTTATATCGAAAAAATGCAAACCGCGGTCCGTACTATCGCAGGTAGTAACAAAATTATCGATAATTAACAGTGGGGAAGCTACCTATGGGATAAAGAAACATTGTCTACCCATTTTTTAAACTGATATATATATATATATATTGTGAATTTGTGTTTTATAATCATTAATCATACTAAAATATAAAATATATTTTTATAAAAATGTATTATATGTTATTATAAATAGATACTTTAGTTTATAACAGTAATATATAATATACATGCATAAACCGGTATAAATAAATAAATAGGCGCTGTCGGGTCAATACAATACTCATTAATCAATAATATTGTTATTTGCTGGTTAATAAAGACAACGTGACTATAAATATATAGTTTTTTATAGTGTCTCATACTCTAGGATATGCGGTGTGATGGGTTCTTGAAAAAAGGGTACCTCGCACAGTGAGATAATGGAGACAATATGTCTCACTATTTCTATCGTAAATTTATGAATGTACCCGCATCACGATAATAATGTATAGTAATATTCTTATCGAATAATAATAATAGGTATGCCGTGTGTCCGCGTTGGGGCATGAGTGCTTTAAAACGTTTTTAAGAAATTCAATGAACAATGACAGATCAGTTATCGTTGGCTATTGAAAAACAAATGTTGAACGAGTCAAATCTTACATTTATTGATGAAGTAATCAATTTATTTGAAAAATAAAAAATAGATTTAATTTATAAAATAATATAAAAAATTTTGTATATTATATTATAAATAAGATAAGTTTACCCAAGTATTTTTGTTTATATAATTTCATTCTAAAAAAACATTATTTGAAATATGTCTACCCCAACTCGAACCCAAGCTACGCCACTGATAATTAACATAGTCACTATTATAATATTATATCGATTTTATATTACTTGGTATTTACTTAAGTCCGAATTTATATGCACTAAAAAAGCTTAAAATAATATGCAAATATGTATGAAAAAATCTTGAAATATGCACCTAATATGCTCTTAAAACTTACGAAATATGCAAAAATATGCTTTTATCTAAAATATATGCAATTATATACAAATATATATATTTTTAAATTAGGGGGAAAAAAATACTTTTTTTTAATTTATAATATATGTCATTTATTAGAAAAAACTATATTTATATTGATTTTATCCAGTACCTACTTAATCATCATTCAGTCGAATAAAAATAAATTACTTAGTTAGCAAACAATATTCATTAAACAAATTATTAGGTAAAAAAAAGTGTCCATGAAGATATAAATTTATCAATCGTACACATTTTGTATAAAAAGTTATTTTAACATTTATTAAAAAAAATAAGAAATAAATATAGAGAAAAATTACATTTTTACTAAAAAGTCTATTAAATATACTTAAATATGCAAAATTCTTCAAATATGCCATTATCCCTAAAATATACATTTATTTGCACTATAAACTTTTTCTTATGCATTCATTGTTAAACAAATCGTTTACAAAAGTAAAATTTGTATTATTATAATATTATATTGTAACTGATGAGTTTTGCTCAGAACCATATTTTCGAATGCAATATAATTGCATTCAAATCTTAATTATAACAAACCACTCACTTCTCCGAAGAACGTCCTTTTTATATTAATTGTATTTAAAAGTGGAAAAAATAAAATCTTTATAATATAATTTTTTTTGTATTTTACTATATCAAAACAAATAAGTAGTAAAAATAATTTAATTAATTGATACAAATATAATATTAATCGTAAATTCTTATTTTATTATATTATACATAATTATAAGACTTAAAAAATTTTAAGTAATTTTAAATTGTAAATGTTTATAAGACACAAAATTAGTGAATTTATTAAAAATAGTTAAAAGTATAACATATTTTTTCTATTAGTTGTAAATTGTTGATTAATCGATAATTTGGATTTTATTTAAACCGTACAAAGCATTGGCGTGGCCAAGAGGGGTGAGGCAGTGGGCTATGCCCCCCCCCCCCCAATTAACCGTATCGAAAATGGTTGGTGTGACTCAAAACCATTAGGGGGAGACCCATTAAAAATATCGATTTTAACAAAAAATACAATAGACCATGAAATTCAACACACTTTCAAAAGACCATTAAAAGGCGAAAAAAGAAAAATCATAGGAAAATACTTGGAAACAAATCTTGCTTGTAATTGGAGAAGAGAAAATGTGAAGAACATGGAGTTTGATTGTGTATCTCCTCCCAATTTATATAGATAATCTGTTTTACGTAAATTAAATGAAGAAACAATGAATAAGAAGCTAGGAATTATAAATAAATGCCCTATACAATCATTGATAGAATTTAAATATAATTCAAATTATTCTGGTTCTATACACAGTGTATGTATTGATCTATTTATTGTTCACTATTGGAATAACTATCAAATTATAATTTATAAAGATGCTTCAAGAAAGTATTGTAAACTCTCTATTGATGCGACCGGTGGCTTAATGAAAAAACTTAAACGTTTATCATTAAATTTATTATCTAGTCATATTTTTTTATATAAAGCTGTAGTTAATACTAATGCCGGTCATATTCCAGTAACACAAATGGTATCAGAAAAAAAACGATACATTAACAATTTTTTATTGGTTAGGTCAATGGATAAATTCTGGTGTTAAAAGTCCTAATGAAATTGTTTGTGACTTTTCAAAAGCTCTACTTGGTGCAACATCTAGAACTTTTTGTAACGGTAGTAGTCTCTATGATTATAACGAAAGCTGTTTCAAAGTACTAAATGACCAACAAGAATATTTACCTCCGTGTTATATTCGAGTTGATGTTGCGCACATGATGAAAATATTTAGCAGAATAAAATGTTAAATTGTAATATAGGAAAGGAAAATAATGAAAATGAAACTGAAGAAACAACCGGAATACGTAACCATATAAACATAATTTATGAAGAAAGTAAAATCAATTCTTTAATAAAAGGTAATCGCTTATCTGCATACTTTTTACCAGATTTGTCAAAACGTATTGTACAGTTATGCAATTATTTTCCTTTATGGACTAATGTTATGCGTTTAAAATTTAATTCTCCGTACAATATTGCCAGTTTTCCTGTTGTAGAAAATGACTTTAAAGAATTAAAATCACAAATTTTAAAATTTGATGTTGACGCGGTCCGATGTATCTCGAGCACACATGTTCTTGGGACACCAAGCTGTTATCGATTCTGTTCGCGATTAGGAATAGGTGCAACAGCCAAACACAATACCCACCCGCGGTTTTGGTACTCGGCAGAGAGTACAAAAGACCGGGGGACTGGGGGTTGTGTGAGGAGTCCATAAACCTAGTCGAGGCATCGAAGAAAAGGGCAGCGCGTGAAAAGCATATATTAGATAAGGAAACGACAGGGGCAGGGGGTAACAAGAAATCAAAGTTCGAGTTAGGCGATATAGTTTACTATAAAGCTCACCACCTGTCCAAGGCACATCAGGGTTTTCATGCCGGATTCGCGCCGAAATGGTGGGGACCAGTAACGTTGGTATCGCGTGTCGGCAAGAGAGTCTTCCTGACCGATCAGCAACCACCTAGAAAATTACATGTGTCCTGTCTGAAGCGCGCAGCGAAACATAATTAATTTTTAAATCTATATTTAAACTGTTACTTATTCAATTGTTGTGTGTCTATCCAATATTATGTATAATTTTTTTTCTTTTTTTTCTCTCTTTCCCACAGAAAAAATGGCACAAAAGCAAGGGAAGGAAGGTCAACTAGGGCAGGCGGACGCGCTGGGGGAACTCCGAACCCTTCTGGAGAGAGCGAGGACCGTTGCGCGAAGCGTAACGACCATCCTGTCTCCAGTGGGGGTAAGGGTTATGCCAGAGCGTCAGCTCTTAACGGACCCAGTTCTGGCGGCGGCGTATGCGCGTGGGTGGGATGCTCGGGCCAGGAAGATGGAACGAGCTATCCAGCTCAGCAATACAACGCCGTCAGTATCCGAATCGACCCCCCACTACACTCCCGTTCTGCCTATTTTCTGTCCACCTCACCTCAATACGTCGCAACCATATTCAAACCAATGGAAACGGGACGACACAAACAGGACAAGAGGCACCGTCACCACAACAGCAACTCGCACAAATCCTGTTAAAAAAAATCCATCCACCCCTACACCACTAGCCAAACCCCAACCATCAAACAAAACCCCCGTCACTACACCTACTCCCGCAGCAACTGCCTCAGCACCTAAAAAAGAGATGTCGGAGGCAGCCAAAGCAAGGAAAAAAAGGAGTCTCGCAAAGCTGCAGGCGAAGAAGGCGGCGGCAAGCCAGCAACACCGGTTGGACAAACCGGTGTCTGCGGACGAGCCGTTGCCACCCGAGCCAATGGATGTCGACGTAAGGGGACAGCAGGTAGTGTCGGAAGAGGGGGTGCTGGACACACCTCCTCTAACTCTGCCGGAGGTCCCCGGCCTCGACGAGGACCCACCCTTTTTCGCCCCGGACTCTCCCAACCCCACCACATGAACTAGACTGCCCAAGGACTTCGGGACGCTCGTAAGAGCTACCTGAAGATTCCGAGGGACGTACTAGGTTCATGAACCCCCAAGTCCCAACCTCTCCCCCACATGCCCCAACACACACACCCAACATCCACACAATCGCACCCGTTTCAGCAGCACCACCGCGGTTGGTGGTTTGGCAGGGGAGTATGACGCGGTCCGATATATCTCGAGCACACATGTGCAAGCGATATATCCAACGCGATCTGTTTTCTTGGCAAATCACCACCTAGGTGGCGCAACGCCGTCCACCGGTAACTCTGACTCAGCAATGGGAAGAAGAAACAGGTGGGGCGGCGAGCTGAACCGGTGCGCGAGTGCACGGATGAGCCAAGACCTTCTAAACTAACGAACAGTGTAGACGTACGCTCCGTTGAATTTTTATTGTTTTTTTCTTGTCTTTTATAAGACAAATTCTTTGTATAAAAATTACGATTATTATAATTTTTTTTTTTCTTACAAAAAGCTACGGCCAAAAACAATAAATTTTTTCTTTTTTTTTTTTTGTAATCGTCTCGTGGATGTGAACTAATAATTAAAGATACAAAAAACCATTTAAAACGAGAAATAAAGAGTTAATTTTTTTTTTCCGCCTTACGTTGTTTTTCTTTTTGGAGAATTTTGTGCATCAAGCACCACTGTTCGGCCATACTTTGCCGTGCCGTAACAATGTTCGTCCTATGAAAGTGGACAAATTTATTAAAACTCACTTAAATAGCATTATATCGAACTCTAAACTTTTTCGGAGTTCTCAATTGAGACACCCACCTAAATTAAATTCTCAATGTAATCAAAATCAATCTGCTGTAATGAATTTAGATAATGCTTCAAATAAAGTCTCATATCCGACATTTTACGCCGTTAACGATTTACTTGAATTATATTTTAACACAAAAATATTGTTTTATTCGACAGGGCTTTAATTGAAACGTTATGCCGGATTACGACGTACACACGTGAATATATAAACGATATATATTTATTCGACAGGGATATAACTATATTATGCCCATTAACGCACACGCATGAATATCTAAACGATATATATTTATTCGACAGGGCTTAAACTATGTTATACCCATTTACGCACCACGTGGGTATATAAGACGCACTAAACTTACGCAATTATCATTGATTCTATCGAATGAACCATTCTTCGGGCCCGAAGAACCAATAATCCGTACCGAAAGGACCAATGTTCGGATTCAGGGTTACAATGTTGAAATAAAAAACATAGTGTTCGTTTATAGAACTGTATTTAATTTTTTGAACGTAAAGAGGAGTTACTCTCACGAGTATTTAAACCCAACTAAAGCCAAACATTAGGAAAAAATCCCATCACTACCATTATCGGCGTACAAAATTTAAAGATAACAAAAATAATAAACATTATATAATATATAAACATACAAAAGACCTACATAATATAGATATATAGATATGTAGATATATTATATCTAGTTGTTGAGATGGAACAATATATTCATATCAATCTAAATCGACATAAAAGTTTACGAATAACATAATATTAATAAGTATCTATATCTCGTATTATCATGCAGCTTATACATTTAAGCATAATATCTTATTTAAATCCGTATATTATTATTAACAACAATAATACTAATACGTTATATTATACATTATATGGACAAATTTACATTACTACTTTTTACTAGATAATCATAAATATTGTCCCTATATCAATTATTGACTATGTTTACTATTTATAAACTATACATAACACGTTTATTACATATTATTTATCTTAATTTATATTATTTGAATATAATATTATTTATTTTTCATTTTATAGGGAATTATATTTTATTTATGGTGGTACTTTGAAAAACAATTTTTGGTTTTATTATTTGTGGATGTATTGTAGTGTTATTGATAACATACCAATAAGTTTTATTTTTCGACTTAATATTTTTTAGTTAATTACAAGAAAAATGATCAATTATAAGAATATTATTTTATTATGAAAACTAATTTATAATATTTTATTTTAAAATAGTTTTACAAATTATTTTTTTATTTTATTTTCCATTTATAATGGTGAATTATAATAACATAATATTTTATTTTAAATGAACAATGTATATTTTTATTGTGGTGGAGGTGGTCGTGGCAGTCGTGGTGGTAGAGGGAAAATTCGTGGGAGTAAGTTAAATAATATTATTCTTCCTAATTTATATTATTATATATATATAAGTGTGTTGTAATTTTTCATAGTTAGGGGTATATTGGCTCCTAAATATTTAAAAATTTTAATAATATATCGTTTCAATTCTTTTTTTTTAATTATAAGGACAACGTTTTTTTTTCAATTTTAATAGTTTTGAGAATGTAAGACTGGAAAACGACGTCTTATAAAATGCTACTACTGATATATTTTTCTGAAGGATGTTAGGAATGTGTTGGTATTACAAAGATGTTTTTTCTGTGTCTGTAAACATTTTTTTGGATTTAAACAGGGCCGCGCTAACTAGGTGTGCAAGGTGTTCAAAAAACAAGGGCGGCCGAAAATGTAGGGTGGCTTTATAATCAAATAACGGAAAAATTGTATCATAATTAATTACTTGTATAATAATAAATCGAAGCATAGAACCAAATGGTGAAATAACGCGATAGTTCTATTTTTTGGTGATATGAAATCACGTATCGATGTATAATGATTATAATAATATAATATAATCAAAATTAATATCTATGGTTACTAATTAGGATAGGTTTTACCAGAATGACTATAATAATTATCATATTCTAATAAAAGTATCGTACATATTGAAGCGTTGCATAACAAATTAAATGTTGTGTCTAAATATAGAAACCGGGAATTGCTTGATGATAAATATTGTGTGTTTCTTTGCTACAGTTTGCTATACTGTTCACATGCAATTTAAAATGTATAGATAGTTAATAGTTTATAACGTATGAGGTGTAATTGTTTATTGTTATTATTCGCCATTCGGTAATTTTATCTCTGACTATCCAGACCATCAATTAACATTTCAAAGTACACTGTAAACATACTTTACTAATATGGCTGATAGAAAAACTAAGAGACTCTCTGGATGTGAATATAGAAAAATTAAACAGAAAAAAACAGAAAACCTTAAGCAAATCGAAGGAAGTCTTAATAAATATGTAATCTGTAGTACTCATACTAATGAAGGTAAATATTTCCTATATTTTTCATTTTGTCAGTGTTAAGATGTGAAATGATCTTGTTTTAAATTATTGTATAGATCATGTCTTAAAGATTGAAATTAATCCAATGTAGTTTTGTTTAAGTAAAATGTTATAAATAATTTTATTATTATAATAAAAGATTAGTTTATAACAGAAAAAATAACATTTTTTATCGCTTAGTGCCAACAAATATTGTATATTAAATTTAATAGTTCGGTATTTATATATTATTTTTAAATAGGTATTTTCGTTAATATCATTACTTTTATTAATAGGTAATACCTTATTGATATCAGAAAACTCGGTAAAAAATAATTTAAGTCATCAAAATATATTTCAAGATAATGAAATAAAAAACGAAAACTCAATTAGTACTAACACAATTAACCAATTACTATCAGACCAAACAAATGTAGAAATTGTAAGTAGGAATGAAGATATTAATGAGTCCATGAATGATTTATTAGTAGAAAACATTTTAATTTCTGATGATCCTGGTACATGGCCTGAACATTTAAATAATAAAAATATAGAAATATTAATCATGCATCATCCTATTCCTATTGCTACAAGAGAAAGATCTTTCTCAAAGTTAAAGATTGTCAAAAACTACCTTCGATCAACTATGAGTCAAGAGAGATTGACTAACCTTTCTATAATTTCAATTGAACATCAATTATGTGGAAGTATAGATACTAAGTCATTAATTGAAAAGTTCGCAGCTATTAAAGCTAGAAAAATTCCATTGGTTTAGGTTTACAGTCATATTATTATTTGTTATAAATGTTGTTTTTGTTAAAAGTGGAAGTTTATTTTTTTCTTTTTGAATTTAATATTGTATTCTTATTGTTATTTTAAAGTTCATATTAACATAATTAAAGGTTGGTTTTTTTAAAAGTGAAAGTTATTTATTTTGTATTTATTATTTATAAAGTTATCTAATTTATTTTACTCTTAATTTTACTGTGAATAAATATAATTTATAGGTATTACAAAAAATAAATAGTTAAAAAACATGTATAGAATTATAATATGTTACATTTGATTCATTGAGTGTAAATTTTGTTCCATTTTCAAGTATTTTATTGTATTTTATTAAAATTATATTTAATTTAAAGGAAGAAACATTTGTTATAAGTACCTCCTGCATACCACATTTCTCATAATAATACATAGAACATTTTTTTTCTAAACTTGTAAGAACTTTTTCCTATTATACACCTACACAATTAAATGTAAGGTCATGATTTAAGAAATTTGTGTTTTTATTGGTAACATAATATAAAATATGTTTAAACAATAACAATAAATGATTTATTGTACCTATTAAAAATAAAATTTTTGAAATTTTACCATAGCGCTAAGAAAAAAAAATTGGAGAGGGGGTAGGGCAGCCAATTTGTTTGTATAACAAAGGCAGCCGAATAGGTCAGAGCGGGCTTGGATTTAAATAATGGTCTAATCCAAAATTTTTGAATGGATTATCAGTATAATGTCTGTACTCCGGAAGGGCCACATGGTGTTCTTTACCTCCTCAGTAAATGGACATTGTGTTCTATATCTTTAATAAAGCAAAAAAGAAAATATCCATAATAATAATATTTTATATAAATTAAAATGTATATATTTGCAAAGTAGTTATAAGTAATTTTTATTAATCCTTAAATTTCTAATTAGTTAATTTGTATAGAATATGACATTTTGTCGATTCGTATTACTGCAGTAAACTATAGTTATTTTGTTGACCGTGGGCAACATCATGCATTCTAGATTTATAATCATATAATCATGATATAGATGTTTGATAACTATTTTATCAAAAATATCAAAGATATCAATTTTTGGTGTATATAATATTATAAATGTAAAATTATATAATAAAATATCTTTAAAATATAATATAATAATTATTTTTTTTAGTTAAATTTTTTGTAATTTTACATTATGTCAAAAAAACTATTTAATAGTGAAATAGTACATTTACTAGATATACCATCTAGTTCCGAAGATGAGTTTGAATGTGACGTTGATGAAGAGCAAGTTGAATTGTATAATGAGTTTAGGGATTTGTTACCATTTGATGTACCAGAAGTAAATACAATCGATGAATTTATATCCCAAGATCCTTTTCCAGATACCATCCTTGATGAAGACGTTCCATTTAGAACCTGAAGAATCTGACAGTAATAATTATTCTCACATAAATATTTTACCATCCTCAACATCTATAAAACCAGCCATTTTACAAAATTGTTCAAATAATAAAAAAACCAAACAAGCCCGAAAAATTATCTCATCAGTTTTACCAGTAACATCCATACATCCTATTGAAATCAGACCTCCCATTGAAATTAAAAATATTAAATGGACTGAAGGAAATTTTCCAATTATAAATTCTAATTTTCTTGGCAATTCTAATTTACCAAATGACATAATGGAATTAGACACTCCCTTTCAGATTTTTAAATATTTTTTTTACCTCTGATTTGATGGACCATGTATGTTCTGAGACATATACATATGGTATGCAAAATAATAATAGACCCATACGGTTAACAAATATAGATTTACAAAAATATATTGGTGTTCTTATAATTATGAGCTTATCAAATACATCAAATATTAGAAAATATTGGTCCCCAGTTTTGGGTAATGAAACAGTTAAAAATACAGTGACTGTGAATGTATTTGAAAAGATTAAAGCCAATCTGCACTTTAATGACAATGTGTTGATGTCTACCGGTCTTGACAAAGATAAAATACATAAAATTAGGCCTGCAATTGAAACATTAAGAAAACGGTTCAGTAGTATACCAATAGAAGAAAATTTAGCTGTCGATGAACAAATTTGTAGTACTAAAGCCCGAAATTCTCTAAAAGTTTATAATCCCATTAAACCTCATAAATGGGGTTATAAATTGTTTGTACTTAGTGGTGCTACAGGTTTTGCATACGACTTTGAGTTTCATTCAGGTCAAGAAAATAAGATTGATTATAAAAAGGTAAGTGAACCAGACTTAGGTGCTAGTGCTAACGTTGTTGTGCGCCTTGCAAGAACTATACCCAAAAACCAAAATTACAAATTGTTTTTTGACAATTACTATACCACATTACCACTTTTAGTGTATTTGAAAAAAAAATATATTATCTTTAGGCACTGTAAGAAAAAATCGTTTAAAAAATGTAAAATTGCCTGATGACTCTGAACTAATAAAGCAACCTAGAGGTACAATTGCCTAAAACTAAAGTCAAGAGAACTGACATAATAGCCGTCATATGGAAAGACATTAGAATTGTTAGTTTGCTGTCAACATTTGCTTCTGTAGACCCAGTTGTAAAAGTTAGTAGGTTTGACAGAAAACAAAAAAAAAAGAGTTGAGGTTGACAGTCCTAATGTAGTTAAAGTATACATCAGACATATGGTGTTGATCTGTTAGATGGGTTACTTGGCCGTCATAAAATCAAAATGAGAAGTAGGAAATGGTATATGAAAGTTTTCCATCACTTATTAGATGTTACAATAGTAAACTCATGGCTCCTTCATAAAAAAATACAAAATCAAAAAACAAGTAAAAATGTGTTGACATTAGCTGATTTTAGAGAACAGCTGGCTGTGTCTCTTTGCAAAATTGGCAGTTCTTCTTCTCCAAAACGTGGACGTCCTTCAAGTTCTTTACAAGAAGGTATTACAAAAAAAAGTAAAATAATAAAAGGTCAACATGCACCACCAAATGAGGTGAGACTTGATAAATATGATCACTGGCCAGATCAAAATGAAAAAAAAACAAGATGTAAGAATCCAGGTTCTAAGGGTTTTACATTTATAATATGCAGCAAATGCCAAGTAAGTTTATGTTGTGGCAAAGGACTTACTTGTTTTACAAAATGGTATACAACATAAACAAATATTATTATATGTTTTATTTTTTATTAATAATAACTATATTTGTTCAAGCAACTGCAGTTGAATGGCTTGACGTACAGCGATAATCTA
>CM023362.1:23942996-23971907 GCA_013282895.1 Eriosoma lanigerum | reverse complement strand
AGTACGTCGTCCAAACCGGGCGTGTTGTCATCAGGCGGGCGACGTACGAACAAGGTACCTATAATATTTAAATAATTAACTATTATATAAAAATGGGTATTGGTAACAAATCTATACTTTTTATTGTTTACTGATATTAAAGAAGCTTAAGAAAGTTGCACTTATCTGAGTATTTATAGATTATGAAATGTATTATGAAATATATTATGAAATAATCTGATTATGTATATATTATATTGTTTTTTGTTAAGTTTCCAATGTCTAGAGTAGGTAGATGCTAATATTACACTGCTGTAGTTTCTTAGTGAAAGGGCGGTAAGGAATGGCGAATTGAGGATGTGTACAATGTAGATGTATAATAAGTAGTATATACAGCATTAACCGTTAATATTATTTTAAATTAAACAGGCGTTTCGTGAAAGAATCCCGTATTATAATTTAATTAAGTACTTATAATATACAGATATGTAAAATGCAGTTTTTAATTTATAATCTAATTTCATTTTACATTTTATTTTATTTTTATGTAAGTATAATTATTTGAGGTTATATTAAAGTTCATAGTAAGTCCTCATCTGGTTGAATGTTGTTATTATTATATATTGTAAAAATGTCTAGAAAAGTATTAAGTAGACTAACAGAGTAAGTTATCCTTACTTAATAGAATTCTTAAAATCAAAGTTGTTACAATAGTCATTTCATGTTCCCCAAGTATCACTATATACAGTGATATAGTATATTGATATCAATTTAAAAAAATACTGCCCATCTAGTTTTGAGTAACATTATAACATTATTTTGGCCTTTGGGTGAACTACAGTAATACGCAGGAAATTAAAAAGAAATACAAAAATATACTTGTTGTGAGAATAAAAACATTGAAAATGTAAAATTAAAAAAAAATCAATGTATTATCTACTAAAGACATGGACTAACTGTAACACTAGTACACTACTATATATCATTTTGTCATTGATATCTTGAAATTAATCATTAACCTACAATTAGCGCAGTTCAATCTGCCAAGTCTTAGATCTGCCAAGTGTACTAGGGTCGTGCTTCGGCGCGATACAGATAAAGGCGAAAAATAATGGCCTCGGCGGTGTTACCCGTCGACGTCATTTAATATAACCAATATGATTACAAATGGAAATAAAGCCTCGGATGGGTGGGTGAACCCAAGCAGTGGCACCGACCATACTCATATTGGTGGAGCACCGGCCGAGATTCGTCCCGGCCGGACCGTCTTTAAGTGTCCAGAATGTGTTGAAATGTTTAGAAGTAAGAAGGGAGTCGGTGTTCATGTGGCAGCCAAACATAAGGTATTTGCTAACGACAGGATCGTGACCGAGCGGATTAAGGCGAGATGGTCAAAAGAGGAGCAGCGACTATTGGCGCTGGCGGAGGCCAGACTGATGGTGGAGGGCGGTATCGGAAATAACGTGAATCAGAAATTGACGGCTATGCTAAAGGGTCGCTCGCTTGAGGCAATCAAAAAGCGAAGACAGAACGCTGGACATCGGGCATTTGTACTTGATATACTCGCTCGGCTAAAAGCGAACCCTGCCGATCATATGTTATTACCCGAGATCGCTCCTATCTTAACGTCTGGTGCGCCGACACCGCTGAGCAATGAGGATGGTCTCTCAGAGGTCACCGATGAATGTATGAATTCAGATATAGAGATTCATACGAGAACTGCACAAGCAGCCGAGGTGGCCATACGACAGCTGTCGGAGGTCACCGACCACGGAGTAGAAACACTCCTTAAGGCGGCGAGAGACCTAGTTGAAATAGGTGCTGACCCGACAGAGACGGTTACCCTTTGGGCCCGTCAATATAACAGGGAACGGTTGTAAGTACGTCAGCGATCCTAGTAGTGTCCGAACGGATTCGCGAAAGACGAAGAGCAAAGGCTCCTTAAGGCAGAGTGGAGACGTGCGTCAAGACATTGGCGTACGTCGAGGAAGCAGACCGAACCGTAAGAAATTGAAAGCCGACATATTGCGCAGGAACGTCGCGGAATAAAGGCTGAGGCCGAACAAGGTCGTTGAACGCGTCTTGACAGGAGTCGATTCTGAGGCTACGCGCCCGAGTTTCGACGCAATGATAAAGTACTGGATTCCTATTATAGTAGGCAAATCAGACGTTAATTACCAGTACCTGTTTCAAGCGATAGCGCGTCTCACGACATAATGTCCCTAGTCTCGGTAGCGGAGGTTTTAGACAACCTACCGTGTGCCAAAACAGCTGCCGGCCCAGATGGATTTTGAGCACGGTTATGGCGACGTATTCCGGCGGGACTGCTGGCCGGCCTCTTCAATTTGTTTATCGACTCCGGGAAGCTCCCAACATCACTCTTGGCTTCTCTATATTCGTACCGAAAAAAGGAAATCCCGATTGCCCCGGTAACTATAGGCCGATCTCGATCGCCTCAGTTGCCGTAAGGCACTTCCACTGAATACTCGCTGTTCGATTGGAGAAATTGTCCCTGGTAGACGACCGTCAGCGTGCCTTTCGACGCGCGGATGGAGTGGGGGAGAATATCTTCCTACTCTATTCGTTGCTGAAGGAGGCGCGCTCCGGTTGCAAAGGCCTCTGTTTGGCGTCCTTGGAGTTATCCAAGGCGTCTGACAGTGTGTCGCACGATTCCATCATCGGAGCGATTTGCCGAGTCGGGTTAACATCCGAGTTCGTCGATTACTTGTCCGGTATGTACAATGATTCGGAGACGTTTATCCAAGTCGGGAAGCCTTGAAGGTTTCGAAAGGCGTTAAACAGGGTGACCCATTATCGCCCATATTATTCAACCTGGTTGTCGATAGCGGCTTGAAAGCAATACCAGAAGAAATCGGTTTTAAGATCGGTACAGCTCGCGTCAATGCTTTAACCTTTGCTGATGATGTAATCTTGGTGGCGGAAACGCCGTCCGGGTTTCGGAATGCTATGGCGAGTTTTGCCGCGCAGTTGCGCCATGCCGGTATGGGGCTATACCCCGCGAAGTGTGCGACCTTAACGATGGTCCCGTTGGGCAGGGACCGGAAGGTTAAAATTACTGGCGAGACGTACTCCTTTGGAGATACGACCTTTCCAGTCCTTTCGGTCATCTCGCTTTGGTGGTACTTAGGTATGGAGTTCGCAGGAGGTAAATTGGAGGATGACTCGCCCGGCACGTCATTAAATAAGGCGCTTGATAAGATCTCAGCGCAGCCTATGAAACCGCAGATGCGCCTTGCCATCACTAGAGACCACTTAATACCGAAATATATACACGGCTTAACATTCAGTAAGGTCACGGCAGGCAAACTTCGCGTCATAGACCACCTGATGCGACGTGCCGTACGACGTTGGCTCGGTTTGCCAACTTCGTGCCCCAATTCGTACATCCATGGCCCAACATCGGCCGGTGGGCTTGGTGTGCCCGACTTAGAAAGTGCGATACTCTTGATTAGAGTAAACAGGCTGACAAAACTTGGGAACTCGCCCGTAACCGCGGTGCGTGAAGAGTTTAGGATCCACGGTACGAAAGCGAGCTTTCATTAGCCCCGTATACCGCGGCCTCAGTACAGTGGATGCGTCGTCCCGATGGAATTCCGGGGGCCAACTTCAAACGCTACTGTCAACTGAGAATTAACGCATTGCCGAGCAGACAACGGGTCAACCGGGGACTCAATGTCGGCGACTCAATGTCGCGCCTGTCGTACTCCGCACGAGACGTTGGCTCATATCGTACAATTCTGCCCTCGGACGGGCAAGCTGTAGCATGGGAACTTGAAGCCAGACATCGTCGCAACCAAAGTCGACGATGAAAGAGGTGGATGTTCGATTATCTGCGATGTACAGATCGTTAGCGGTAATGCCACTTCAGGTTGGCACATGAACAAAATACAGAAACACGACTCCAGACATGACCTTAAGACCTCTGTCATGTCAAGACATGCTTCGACCAACGTACAAACGGTCGCCGCCACGTTAACGTGGCGGGGTATCTAGGAACCTACCAGTCACCAAAGTCCAAAAGCTTTTGGACTATCGGACGCATTCCTTTCTGACCTGGTCACGCTCGGTCCTTAACTTCTACACTTTCAACACTAGGATGGACACTTATAGGCGGGTTGGCGTCGGGTAACCAGCGCCGCTGCCCCAAAAATAGGTCACCTCCTCGATGACCACGTCACGTCTTCCCTTAAATACTTCCTTGACTCTATCTTTCCGATCCTATATTCCCCTTCAATCTCCTGCTAGTTCGGGGTAGATAAGCAGCTAAGCGATGATGTTGGCTTCTGACCTTTGCTTGCTTATCATGGACTAGCCAAATGCCTTGTCATCTAATTAGTGACGCGCATGAATGGATTAACGAGATTCTCACTGTCCCTATCTAGGCAGGACCTACCACGACCGTGTTGAAGATGCCAAAGGCTTCGTAGACAAGTTAGTGACGCCCGTGAATGGATTCGCGAGAATCTCACTGTCCCTATATACTTAGTTCCGACTAAACAGTCGGTGTGTGCTGACGTGTGTTCTTTGCGTTAAACGTGCTCCGCGCAGCGCCACCTAGCGTACAGAACCGGCGGATCGCATCATTCCTACAGGATTGCCAAATTTTTACATTTTTTGGGCTCGTCCTGTTCCTGTGTGGTCTCTCTACCGGATTCAGCATCTCTGAAGTCCCACCCTGAACGGTGAGTCCTCAGATAATTTTCTCCCTATTCCCATAAGTTTTACACGGCCGCCTGCGACCAAGCCGTCTGACTTTTCTAATTATAGAACTGTCGCGGCCTGATCGGCGCCTACAGGCCCCCGGGTTACGGGATACCACCGCTTGGGACAAAACCCAGACGGTCCCCCACCCTCCACCACTCACCGGGGCGCCCAAAACTTGCTTTTTGCGGCGCAAAACCCATTCTGCAGATTTTAGGTACCAGGGATTCAGATTCCTGGTATTTTATTTTCTAAAGTGCCGCTACGCATTCAGCGGTTTCTGTATATACTATATTACTTTGTTTAAATTCGTCCACGTGCCGCTACGCACCCAGTGACGTTGCGCACCCAGTGCCGTTGCGCACCTAGTGTCTTTACGCACCCGCCCCTCTTACTTTAAAACGCCACCCAGCGTTCCCCTTAAATATTTTCTTTACCACTCCACCTAACTTATTCACAGGGCCCCTCAGCCGAAATTTCGACACCCCTCCTGACCTTCTGTCTTTCCCCCCCTTTATTCCACAGCTCTTTTAAATATTTAACCCTCTTTTTCACCCTCTATCTTTCCTTTTCTAGCTACCCCCCCTCTCATATTTTATTCATCGTCCTTTTCTCTACAATTCCCCCCCTTTAAAATTCTCAATATCCCTTTTCCCTCTTTTAATTTCCCCTTTTTCTCTCTTTTACCTCCACGGTATACTTACCTCCATAGGTATTACCTCCGCAGTTTACCTCCATAGGCTCTACCTCCACATGTCTTCACCTCCAAAGGTATTACCTCCACGGTCTTACCCCCAAAGGTTTTACCTTCACAGGTATTACCTCCAGGGAGTTACCTTCATAGGCAATTACCTTCAAGGCGTTACCTCCATAGAGCAATTTTACTCCTACAGCCTTCTTAGACCTTCTCGCCTCCATATTAATAACTAGCCATCATGGAGGATGATAATAGCTCTACATGCTCCATAAAACACCGCGATCCGCCTTCATCTGACCCGAATAACGTCAGCCCAATACAGAGAGCGCTCAAAAGAAAGAAGGCGAGGGATTCTCCTTCTGCACAGGCCTCTACAACCCCACATCCTCTTTAAACGCCGCTTTAAATTGCCTCTCATGGATCGACCACACCATCGCCGAGGAGAAGCTTAAAAAGAAGCTAGCTGTCTCTACTTGCGAATCTCTAGTGAAAAAAATAGGCGAACTCAAAGCACACATTATGCAAATTAGCAGATCACAAAATCATTCTAAACCGACCGAACAGGAACGCGAGCTAAGGGACGACCTTATAAGATGCTTCCCTGAGAATATTGCTTTAAAGGAAAGGGAAATAGTCACGCTGGAGGGAAGACTTAACGAGAAGATGGATTTTCCTGCCATACGTACACAAATGGCCATCCCTCCACAACATATCGAGCCACCTCCAAACAGAGCTCGTCGTGCTGCTGCTGGGGCAACTATGGATCCTGGAAACGTAGAGCTCTCAACCCGTCGTAACAAATCTAAGGGGCGCTCCAAATCAAGAAATATTGCTAGCGATAAAATAAAAACAGGCAGATCGACCACGCCTCCTCCTGCATATCGCCTCACATTAACCCCTGGGGATGACATCATTGCTGTCAAGGGGTCCCTCTGGTCTGAGGTTACCAAACGAACAAAGCACCCGAAAATTACGGCTCTCAGAGGAAATAATGGCTCTATAGTACTGAAGCCACAGGACTCCGAATCGAATGAGGTGATCCAGAATATTCTCTACTCCAAAAAATATAAACTGGCCAAAGACCCACCGGCAAGACCTAGAATCCAGATATCTACGGTGGATGCGGAGATACTCCCAAATGAGCTTGCCCCAGCCATCGCTACTCAAAATCCTGAGCTAGGTTTAAACGCTGAAACCGCATGCGAAATGTTCGTCCCAATATTCAAAAGGGGCCCCCGGGATCAACCCACGGTTAACTGGGTTTTTGAGGCCTCTCCAGAGCTTTATCACAAAATGGTAGCCGGGCACATTTATTTGGGTTTCTCAAGGTGCAGGGTAACTAAATTCGAGGCAGTGACTCAATGTCATCGATGTTTGAAACACGGTCACCCAGCCGCTAAATGTGATGCACCCGCTGAAATATGCGCCAACTGTGCATCTAAGGGGCACAAAGCCGATGACTGTACCAGGGCCACCAGATGCAACTGCGGGGGCAAGCACAACGCGCGCAGTAAGGACTGCTCTGCCAGAATCTCAGCCCTAACGAACCTTTTGCGTCGCACCGACTTCGGGCCCAAAACCACCGTCGCGCAATGAGTACCCACAACCTCCACTTGAATCCCGCCGTTCTATTCGTGCCACTTCCTCCTTCCTCCTCTCCCCTCATCTCTTCGTCAGCCTCAGACCCATCTTCCCTCCCATTCTTCAACATCGTGCAACTAAATGCCGGTGGAGGAGCATTGGTAAACGATCAACTTCTCCACTACTGTCTTCAGGAGAGAGTTGATATTGCCCTCCTTCAAGAGCCATATGTCCTCAGAGATCGAATTACCTCACTTGATACTCACCCCCACAGAATCTTTTTATCTCATCCCACACGCAGAAGAGGTGGAGCCAGAGATGTTTTTGGGGCGACTATAATTATATTAAACCCCTCCATAATGGTAGTTAACAGAACTGACCTCTGTACAGAGAACTTTGTTGTATGCACAATCTCCATGGCTGAAAATACGCTACATCTTATATCTGCATACTTCAAATACAGGATCCCTACCGCCACACATATAGCAGCTCTCTCCAAAATACTTAGATCGCTCAGAGGGGATGTCCTCATCTCTGCTGATGTCAATGCTGCGTCCACGATGTGGTTCTCTCCTGTATCTGACGGTAAGGGTGAACAAATAGAAAGGTTCATCTTTGACAGAGATTTACACATACATAACCTTGTTGGTCAACCATCTACCTTCGTTAGCCCCAGAGGGAACACCAACATTGACATCACACTTTCTTCTCGGGGCCTTTTGGAGAAAATCTTCAACTGGAAGGTGTTAGACAATACCACCAACAGCGACCACAACATGATCACCTTCTCAATCCGCACTTCCTCTCTCCCGACCTTCTGGTCGCGCCCCAAAAGATATTCTAAAGCCAACTGGCCGAACTTCAACATCAAACTAGCTGAGCTCCTTCCCAATAATCCGTGTGATACTACTGCTCTCTACCTCAACAATGTCATTGTCGAAGCAGCAAATCATTCCATTCCTCTTAAAGGAAACTTTCACAAACCTAAGCCTCCCTGGTGGACCCAGGAAGTCAACGAGGCTAGGTCTTCATTAAAGCGCGCTGCCAGATGTCGATATCTTCCTGACAATTCCACCTCTCGGGAGTACAAAGAGGCCAGAAATAAATTGACATTCGTCATTAGGACAGCCAAGATCTCATCGTGGAGACGATTTTGCACTGATGGTGGTACCCAGACTTGGGGCAAGCTCTACAAATGGCTCAAGAAGGGCCCTCAACTTCATTCCGGTGTCTGCTCCTTGAACAAAGGGGACGGAACCTTCACCGCCAGCGTTGAGGAGACAGTAAACCTGCTCCTTAATACCTTAATTCCCTCCGATACCCCCCGACTGCAACAAGCAGAAACCCCTATGGCATTCGGCACTGTTCCCTCCACAATTGATGAAATCAAAAACTCCATTTGGAGAACCTCTCCTAACAAAGCCCCAGGAAGTGATGGGCTTTATGGCGCAATTGTTAGAAGATCTTGGCCGCTCATCGCCCCGCATCTACTCCACGTGTTTAATCTGGCACTTTCTTCCGGGACTTTCCCTGATTGCTGGAAAAATGCAGATGTTGTTACCATTCTCAAGAGTCCTGATCGGAATCCATCCCTTCTCAACTCTTACAGACCAATAAGTCTTCTCCCTTGTCTGGGCAAGATCCTTGAGAGGATTATTGCATCGAGAATCACTCTCGAGGTCGCCAACAACTTAAGCCGTAATCAATTTGGCTTCACGGTTGGAAAGTCCACGATGAATGCCATAGATTCCCTGTTGGGGTGGCATGAGGGCAAACGGACACTTTATAAGCACTCACTAGCTATAATGCTCGATATTTCAGGAGCCTTTGACAACCTCCAGTGGCACTCACTATATGATGATATGGGTGATCTGGGATGTACTGTGGGCATTATCGCTATAATAAAGAGCTACCTCTCAAACCGTACAGCTAAACTTACCCTTGGAGGTCATACCTCCACGGTTGTTCTCTCAAAGGGCTGCCCTCAGGGTTCAGTCCTTGGTCCTCTTCTTTGGAACTTATCGATGGAAAGTCTCCTTAAATCTGCCCTCCCTGGGCATGCTAAGATCCTAGCCTTCGCAGATGATATATCGGTCTCAGTGGCAGCCAATACAAGATCAGACCTTCAATCCAAATCAAATGCCGTACTTGAGCATATACTTAATTGGGGCACCCATCGAGGCCTAACTTTCTCCTCCCATAAGTCTACAGCGGTCATCTTAAATGGGAACTTGGTACCTGGATTCACTCTCAAACTAGGCAATGACACAATCCCAACCAGGACCTCAGCCAAATATCTTGGCGTCATCCTAGAACAGAACTTCAAGTTCCAATCGCATTTAAAGCTTCTAAAAACCAAGAACCTTGAGATATTTTCAAGACTTAGGGGCACCTTCGGTCTTGATTGGGGGATGAAGTACGCGGTCTCTCTTAGCGCAGTCGGTATCAAAACCCTTGGACAAATACAAAGACTTCCCTTATTGGCGATATCTAGCGCCTATAGTACTTCCTCAACAGAGTGTCTCCAACTTATCACTGGCCAATGGCCACTTGACCTCTTGGTACAATTACAGGCTACCATCGACACATCAAAATCTCTCCCCCTGCTCACCAGAATTGCAACAGTACAAAATCATAAGGCTGCCCTCCTTGCAGCATGGCAGAATAGATGGGACTCTTCCTCCAAAGCCAGATGGACCTATTCATTCATGCCGTCCATTGCCCGTAGGTTATCTACACCTATCTCTCTTGATCATTATAATGTCCAATTCCTTTCTGGTCATGGTAATTTCAGGGCAAAACTACATTCATTTGGACTTTGTGACTCTCCTTTCTGTGACCACTGCGTAAATGTACCTGACACTCCCCAACACCTACTTTTTGACTGTCCACGCCTGGAACCTAATCGTAGGAAATTGATCCTAGCAGTTGTTAAATCTGGGCAACATTGGCCCTGCTCTCCTGAGTTTTTACTTACTACCCGAGCTATTTTTATGGCCTTTTCGCAATTTGCCAAACAGGCCTTGCAACCATTTTAGAAGCGGCCATAGTGGTGATACGTTGTTATAGAAGCGGCCCCAGTGGCGTTATCCAGAATATCCAGAATAGAAGCGGCCTTATGGTGAATACCCAGCTCACTTGGAGCAGTCCAGGACGGACAGCACTACCGTGCTCGCCCAACGGCCAAACACGCTGCACGTTCGAACGAACGTCGTGGCGTTAGTAGGTAGAAGAGGGAACGTGCAGCGTGCCGTCCTGTGGGGACGTTCGTACGCCTGGGGCGTGGGTGGTGCCGATGCGAACAACAGCATCGGACAACCAGAGGCACCACGGAGGCTGAAACCGCAAGGGAGTAAGCCTCAACTACTTCGAGGCCGAGGGCCTGGCGTCCGGGACGCGGGCGGTTAGTGTCCTTATGATGCTATCCGCGTTTCTTCCCTGTGGACCGGGGATCAGAATTCGGCCTCAGCTGATCCCGCTTGTCGTAATAGGCGACTATAAGGATGCCCTGGAGGGGTGGCGTCTGGGACGCGGCGGTTCCGAAAGCCTAGGTGAATAGGACCGCGGGAGTTTTGACGGTGACTCCGTGAAGAACGCGTCGATGTCTACGGGCAGGCCTCCGGGAGGCGTGGCTCACCCCACAATTCCCCCTCCCCTCTCCCCCCGGGTGGCGACCTACCGCCCAATCCGCGAGCGCTCACGGTAAGGGCCCACCTCGAGCCCAGCACACCAGCTTAATCGAGGTAGATTCCATGCTGAGGCTGCCCGCCGACGATGCATAGATCGGTCATCTCACCGGTGATGCTCCACACCCCCGGGATGGAAAGACCGGTGCCACGGGATGGGGGGGAGGCCCCGTCGACCTGAGAAATTGGGGCGGCACCCTCCCACGTCGGTCGACTTCACCGGCGGTCGACGGCGCGGATTGGTTTCGTGGTGGCAGTCGCGGGAGCGACGTTGTGGTTCAACGGTCAACTGGCTAGGGAAAAGCCTCCAGTGAACGGTGCGTCCGTGCGGGCGACTCACGTCGTCCGTACGTACGTATTTCTCCTGGGCGCCATCCCGCTCTATCGGTGGAGCTCTCACACGAAGGCTGTCCGTAGCCAAAAACGGAAAGCGATTGGACAGGTCGTGCTCTCACCGTAGAGGAGTTAGAATGGTGCCCGATTCTATCTCATACGGTACGGGGTCCTTAATTGGGCCCCGGTGCTGGTGGTCCATAGACGACACTGGACCGATCGCTGGTTAGCCGGCATCGCTCCTGAACCTCTGCGGCCCGTAACTAGCGCCACAGCGCTAACACACGGACCGTAGCTGTAGGCGAAAGCCACCAAACCCAGGGTACTCCAATGTCCCTATATACTACCTAGCGAAACCATGGCTAGAGAGCGGGCAACGGAAAGTCAGCGGGGATCCCAGAAATGGGGTTTCCGCCTGGCTTTTCTTGTTCATCCATGGTTTCGGCCGGGCCGCTCAGGGCGTGTCTTTGGACACGTTCCCGGGTGGTTCTGGTCACGGCTGCGGGTTCCTCGTACCGCTAGGTGGAAACGGCCGGGCTTGCCCGGACGGCCAACAGTAGCCAAAAGTCTCTTCTGGTGTCAGGTAGATTTCGGACCTTGAGGGCGGTACTCCGAAACACCTGATAACAGTAGCCGGCGTGCGATATTTTCTAATCACGCCGGCGAGTCGGACGACTATCGACAATGACCCATGGCGTGGTCCGAGTGAAAGCCCGTGGATTATCCGGGGTGACCGCTGTGTCGCCAGCCTTGGAGATGCCGCGGGTGGAAGCTCGCATCCCGCCATGGATAGTCGGGAAAATAGCGTTCGGCTAGAACTCGTGTCTGACTTTAGTTAGTTGGACAACGAGAGGGTCGCCTTACCTTCATTGGTTGGGCGGTCCACCGAGATCCGGACTTAGTCGTTCGGATCGAGGGAAAGGGCATTGGACCGTCCTTGTCTCTAGACCATCGCACCTACGGGTGTCCGGCTAGAGTGTGCGATCCAGCGTTCTCCCGTGGCAGACGCGTCTAACGTGCGCCGCCGGGTGATGATGATGTGGAAACGTCCAGCTACCGCAGAGGGCCGGGCTAGCTAGTGGTAAGCTTAAGGCCCGCGCCTGGTGTCAAAAGCTGTCGAGGAACGTATCCTGCAAACGTTAACCTCGACAGTTGTAGCAGACACGAGTAGCGGAGTCAACCGACCCGAACTCTTCGGTGGGTTCGGAGTCGGGCATGCGGGTCTGGGCTTGGTCGCCTGGATCAGACGTGTTCTCGGTCCGGCAGCAGAAATGCACTCATGCCGGGAAACCGAGAGGGTCTTTCATTAGACTCGCCTAGCGGAAAGGGCACGGGTTACCAAATGGTAGCTCAAATACATCCTAAGCCCGGGTACTTAGCGGCGGGAAAAAGTTGGCACGCAGGATGTAAATAGAGCGTGTGTATAAGGATCCCCAGGACGGGTGGAATCGTTGCTGGGTAAACTTCCTTACTGTGCTAGAGGGGCGTGATGCACAGCGGACATGATAGATCGTCCCCATCTCGTGGGAATAAGTATGGAAAGTAAAATTAAAAACATATTGATAAGTAGTGATGAAGATGATAATGGCGACAATATAGGACCGATGGTAGAACTCGGAGATTCGGTGGTGGCGGCAACGCCATTGCGACCGGGTTGTAAGAGAAGGAAGACGGAAGAGGGGTCTGCCGAGAGAATATGCTCTGGGGACATTACAGCGTCGGCCGAGTTCGGGGAACAAGCCCAGATGCTCGGCACCCAGGTCAGGCTTCTCTCGGGCCAGATGCTCGAAACCGTGGTAACGTGAGGTAGGACGGAAGAAGAAGGCGAAGTCGAGGGCAATCAAGTCTGAGGTAGATTTGATAGTTGAGCTCGAGAGCCAGTCGGTCAGTGAGAGGAAGGGTTACGTCTACCAGATGTCGGAGACGGCGATGGAAGTGGGCGAGGAGTCGGAGTCTGAAAAGCGTCCGGCTGCGGACCCGCTGAAGTCGTTGTGGGCGGCTTTGGTAGGCAAGGTGCGAGCTCCCAGGTTCAGGAAGGTGACGAGATTAGGACCGTCCAGGTTCTATCTCGAACCGGAGAACGAGGAAACGCGCAGTGCCCTGATGCAAACCGGACTAGATGTGAGAGAGTCCGGTGTAAGGAATCCTCACATAGTTGTCCGTGGGATCGGCTCAGAAGTTGACGACGGTGATGTCGCCGGGTTGATGGAGGAACAGAATCTTGATTCTGTGAACCTGGCTCCCGGGTGGCAGAAAAACGTTGAACTTGTGCCGAGGAAGCGAGAGAGGGTAACGAAGATGGGTCGTGACGTCGAGTTCGAAGTAACGCCTGAGGTTGCCGGTGCGATTGTGGGCCGCATCCTGTGCGTTGGGTTGTCACGCTGTCGTGTGGAGCCTCTGGTGTCAGTGCGTCGGTGCCATCGGTGAGACCAGCTGAGAGGGATAGATAAGAGGACAGGGGAGAGAAAGAGAGTGTGAGCAACGTGGAAGGTGGCAATGTGAGTATAGATAAAGCGAAGGAGACCAGGAATGGTAAGAATAAGAAGAAGGGTGCTGTACAGTAGAATGTGAGAAAAGAGGCTAAATCCTACAGCGAGGCGATAGGGAATGGCAATATTAGGCAGGTGGTAGATAATAAGGAGGTTGTGGCAGTGGAGGTTGTTAGAGAGAATAGGGACGTGGGAGCCTTATAGGAGGTACGATCCAGGAAGGCTAGAGGTAATGAGAACAAGGAAAAGAGGAAGGAAGGCTGGAGAGCTAAGGAGCCAACTAAGACCTTCGTGGTCATGGTTGGCATAGGAGGAAAGGAAAGGGATATTACTCTCATTTCTACTTACTTTAAATTTAGCGTCCCCATCACCCATTTTGTAGAAAGATAAAGTGAAATAGTAGAAAGGTTTGGTGAGAGAATAGTGATAGGGGCTGATGTTAACGCACACTCAACTAAATAGCACAGCGACAGAAGGAATAACACAGGGAGAGTTAATTATGCATAAACCAATTATACAAACTATATAACAAAAGTTAATAAGAAATACGTTATAAAACAAGGTATTAACATTAACGATAATTTACGTAATTCCACTGAACAAATAATCCCGTCTTGCAAGTTGAAACCTTGTGTTTAACATTAAAATTTTTATAATCATTAGCGGGGAGCACAGTTATCAACTATAGAGTAGATAACAAGCGTTTCAACGATACGTATCGTTCGCACACTAAATATTTAAAAATCTAACAGTCTCGAAATATTGAACTCCAATATATGCGTCTTTGCATAAAACATACTATTATACAGTAAGAAACTAAAAAATACTCACTCACTCGCCGCTGTAGCACAGTATAAAAAACATACCTATTGTATATGCTATATATATGACGGTATTAAATTAATTTAATATTTCAACAAACATCTCTTTTTTATAAATTAAAAATACCGTTATCTAGGGGAGAAGGAAAATAATTTAGTATTTCTGCAAAAATGCAACTGCAATGAAAAAATTTGGGACAACTTCCAATTTTAATTCATAATAACTTTATTTTAAGTATAGGCAAATCATATTTTTCAAAATAATCTATTAAAATTGCAAAAAATATGTATGGTTATTACATTAATTTTAAATTATAACATAAATAAATTATATGAATCAATAGTAAAAAATTAATGTAGTACTTGTTAACTAACAATTTCGAATTGATGTTTGATTTGCGTATTTAATAGTCTTATTATACTTTTTCTGGTAGAAAAAATAATGGTCCGATTACCACGAGTAGGGTATTTTTATATAAGGAAATTACATCTACTTGGTACTTTATCTCAATGTTCGATTTGTCAGATAGACTGATGAGATATGTGTAGATTGTCTCTGAATTTAATAATTAATAAAAAAAAATTAATAATTTACTTATACTTTATATAAGGTTAATAATAAAAATAATAAAATAATAATAAAATGAATAAAAAAATTATGATATATTATTAGTATTATATTTGATGTTATCTTTGTAAATTATTATTTCTTATAATATGTTACAATTGTCAAAAAGGAAGAATTAGTCTTACCAGTGCCCCAGATTAACCCCTATGTGTACCATTTTTGGTACATGGTTGATTTGCCATTTGAGCTAACCCAAAAAGTAGCGAAAAGTAACTCGTTACATTACAATACACTATACTAATAATTCATTCCAAAATTTTACCTCTTTTGTATATTACTTATGTTAATACTCAAAAAAATGTTCGAGTCCCTACGATCAAAATTCAATTAGTTATTACGTAATTTACAAATTTTAAATAACAGAAATCGTAATTTTGCCGATTTTCCGCCATTTTTTGGTAGTTTTTCCCCTCTCAAAGAAAAACTATTGAGAAATTCGAAAAATGAGCTAAATAAAGTACCAACTAGACACATTGCTACCGAAAGCATACCCTGCTTGTGGTAATCGGATCATTATTTCTACCCTAAAAAGTGTTTTCATAATTAGAAAAAAAAAATCTTTGTAAAATCAATTCTTTAATCTAAAATTGACAAGCTAATATTCCTGTTGCTCAACCTAACGTCGTGTCGGGAAATGGACCAAAACTTCGTCCTTGAATACGAAAAATAACGTGTGCGTGACTACCCATTTTCGTAACATATTTACAAATTTTTTTCTCTGTCTAAAAGTGCCGAAATTTATATAGAAAAATTTGGCGAGTCTATACATTGTTAGATTCCGGTGCAACTGTGTCCGTAATTTCAGAAGAACTTTTCTTTTCTATCAAATCACCATCATTTTTCATCGGAAAAAATTTCAATTCTTCACATCACTGGAGTTACGATCTCCACTGAACAAAAACTACCAGGTTTTTAATACCATTTCAATTGTTTGGCTACGATTATTATGAAATTATCCTTGCCATCCCTTACTTATCTGTACCGATAATTCGTAGTTATTGGCTTATTCAGTATGGAGTTAATCTGAAGTATTTATTGGGCCATATTGCATACCCAGATGGAATCAAACGTGTCTTTTTTAACTGACTCTGGAGATATCCCGGCCAAACAACTTGCAAATCTTTTTGTACATTATAATGCAGCAATTTTAGTTCCCACACCAACGTATTATGTATTGAAAAATGTAATCTTAATAAAAATCATAATAATATTATTTGAAAATATATTGAAAATGAAACAAATATTCCATTACATAACATTATATGGTACCGATGATGAAACAAATATTTAAATTTGAAATAACTTTTTTAATAACCGTTTTAACACTAGCTGTAACAAAAGTTTTATTATATATTATATCATACAATTTGATATAGTACATGATTCAAGATTTTTGGCTTTATAGTTAGTTAATATTGTTTCATAATATATATATATATATATATATGTATATATTATATATTATGTATATTTAAAGTTAGATAAAACCAGATCTGTAAAGAATGGCTTTTGTGAATGTCCAGCTGGGGCATCTGAAAAATGTAAACATATTGCTGCAGTTATACATTATATTTATAATGGAGAGAGTTTTTCTAAAACCAATTTTCCACAACAATAGGGTAAACCTAAACAAATGGGGCAGGAAAAATACATAAAGGGTAAACGCATCAATAAGCTTTTTTACCCTACAAAAACAAAATATAGCAAGCATTAATCATCATGACTTAGTAGATAATTATAATATATTGTCAATTCCATGTAGTTTGAGTTAATTAATAATAATTGTTTAAATGATATTATAAATAAACTTGAAAATAAAGAAACATTATGAACACACATTTTATTATTCCAAACAAAAGTACAAATATTTTAGAAATTAAAAAAATAATTACTGTTTTATTATTGGTGTTTGTAGACTTGTTAAGACACAGCACATAAGAACTATGAATGGCAGAAGTTCAATAGGCATTTTATTTAATATTCCATGCATTTTTAATCGAGCAAAATGAATATCATTTAGAATCCCAAAAGTGATTCATCATACTCGAAGGATGTCAAAAGCGCTTAACTCTCTTAAAATATTTATTTTTCGTGAAGAATTCAAATTGACTAATAAAATATACAATTTAATTTCGAGTGGTTGCATTTTTATAATTAATTTCTATGTCAAAAACGCCATCTCGGGAAGCCAATATGGCTTCACCGAGGGTAGGTCGACGTACTCGGCTATCGTCGATCTTCTCAAATGGCACCGCCAACGGGAGGAGAAGCATAGTTCCTAGACATATCAGGCGCTTTCGACAACGTCCGCTGGAACGCACTTCACAGCGACCTCTCATTGAACTGCTCGGCGGCCACCGGTGCGATGGTTAAAAGCTACCTGCACAACAGAAGATTGCAACTTATCATCAAAGGAACTTCCGCGAAAATACTCTCGCGGGGAGCGCCGCAGTGCTCTATCGTGGGACCGATTCCTCTGGAACGCATCCACGAAGGCACTTCTTCGTTGATTTCCCTCCTTATGTGCGGAAACAGGCGTGCGCCAAAAGCCGCGTAGAACTGCAAAAACGTGCATCTGAGACTCTAGCGGTCATAACCTAACCTAACCTAGATGACGCACACGGATTAAATTTCTCTTCGGAAAAATAGAATGCATTACTTTTAAAATCGACCCTGCAGCCCGGTTAAGTTAGGTTAGGCTAGGTTAGGTTCCTAACCTAACCTAAGCTTCGCTAATCGGAAAATCCGGACAACTGCGGCGGCTAAATACCTGGGTGTCTGGATAGATCAAGGGATCAAGTTCAGATCCCATGTAGAAGAAATTAGAAATAAAAACCAAGAGCTCTACTCTAGACTGAAGGGAGTTCCCGGAGACACTTGGGGAATGTGGAGAAAAAATGAATTTTTACTATACCGGGCCGTATTCGTTCCTAGAATGCTATATAGTTCGGGTTTCTGGTATAACTCATCTGCTCGACAGTGCCAGTTACTCGGTACTACGTCCGCGTGCTGTAACGCACCAAGTGCCTTTACGTACCCACCCTTATAATTTCAAATCGTTCACCAGCGTTCCCCCCACACATTATTAGTATCACTCCCATCAATTCCTATAATTAGGCCCTAAACAAAAAATTTGACACCCCACCCAGGTTTCTATTTCCCCCACCATCATCTGTATATAAATACAACATTTTTAACCCTCTTTTTACCCCTTTTCATTCAAAATTCTAGTTTCCCCTTCTCTTATAACACATTCCTCTGCCTATCCTCCTTTCCAAATTTCATCCATCTCCATTTCCCACTGTAGTGAACCTACAAGTAACACGTTCTACGTTAAGCGACGAAGTCAGTGACACTGTAAGATGTTGCAATTTACTTCGAGGTTGAAAAGAATAAACTTTAAGACTTTTAAAGTTAGTTAATTAAACTTTTTAATAACATAAAAAAAACACACACCAAAATTACAAATGAAATTTGAAGATAGATACTTATTGTATCTACCTGAGATTTTAATAACGTGCACAGACGTCTTGACATTAAAAATATAGTTAAAATCTAAATCTAAGTTAGTTTACATCTAGTATTTATATTAGTAGACCAAGGGAGTGGAAAGGATGTTTACTACTACCAAATCTCCTTATTGGACCTTCTTCGGATAGCAGTACCTACAATGTTGTTTTCGTACTTTGATCCAAAATGATGTCGCTCCTTTTATGGTCTGGTTAAACTGCGTAAACAACTTGTTATTGTAAATCTCCAAATTTTTATATGGTTTAAGAGATTGTTTTCTTTTAAACCCGGAGATATTACTTCGCCCACTAGTAGGGTGCGCTCTGTATTGAATAACAACAGCAGTTGTGTTATTATTTTAGAAACGTATAATCGTTATTTTATATTATATAAATATATATTACTAATTAATAATTATTAGTAACCACCTGGGTTTACTACACCACCCTAAACATACCCTTTTACAATGCTACCTCCAAGACCTTGGCACATTCCACCACAAGCTTATTACCGCCATACGCACTCTTAAAACTAAAGGCAATACCTCTATAGTACCTCCACAGCATTTCTACCTTCATAAAGCTTTCCACCTCCTCAAATCCTTTTCTATGAGCTTTTAGTCATGCTCCTGCCGTCTGCTCCTTCCATAAAACCTGTGATATTCCCTTCTCCGATTCAAACTCCAGTCCCAATATTAGACCCATACAGAGGGCGTTAAAAAGCAAGAATTCACCTTAAGGAAGGACTCACCTTAATTGAGAAAAATTAAGACGGAGGTAGATTTAATCGTAGAAATCGAGAGCCAGACGGTCGGTGAAAAGAAGGATTACGGCTATCAAATATCTAGTCGTACTTTATTTAACTCATTTTTCGAATTTCTCAATAGTTTTTCCTTAGGAGGGGAAAGACTCCAAAAAATGTGGAAAATCGGCAAAATTATGGTTTTAAAAAATTGGAAAAATTGGAATTCGAATTGGAAAAAAAAATTATTTACCATACAGTATAATAGTTGATGCCGACGAAAGGATTTCGACGAGTGTGTGTTTCCGTCGGAAGTCTTTTACAAAGCGTAAGAGCGTCTCAATCGCTTCACTAGTTTTAAGTCCTGTGCTTTTTTCAGGTTATTGTTTTGTTTTTTTTTTTTCTACAGCGTGTATCTTATATAATTAGAAATAAATGTTTTTTAATATTATTCATAAGAAGTGTTGTTTCAATTAATATTAAGTTTCCTCTTGCCGTATCCGGCTAATTTCTCATTTGTTTTATTTTCAGGTTTTTTTTTTAATATTGTAAATTTTAATTTATATTTTTTTTTCTATTATTAGATGCCTCTTGATCAGAGCGTTGTATTAGAACGGAAGAACGTGCGAGTGGAAGTTTCACTCCTCAGCACTAAGCTCAAGGGTAAAACCTTGAGCGAGGTGTCCAGGGAGAGGAACCTGGAAAAAAAAATTTTGCGACAGGCTATTAAACAACGGCGCCATAAGTGATTATTAAATCGTAAATATACTACGGGCAGTGAAAAGCAGTTGTCCGAAATTGATAAAAAATTTGAAGATAATAATGATCCGAAATCGAAAAAGTACTGCCAACAGTTGCGAGCATAATTTCTCATCTAAATGATGTTTTTAAATTATATACAATTATGATAATAATTATATTTTGATAAAAGTTATATTATTATTTTAGGTTAGATTAATAAATTTAAATGTCATTATACTGACTAATCGGTTTACTGCGCTTTTCACCTTTAATTAATTTTGGAATACTACGCTTTTTAACATTGTTACCTCTGCACATTTTACTTAAACTTAGTTTTTAAATATTTTAAACTAATATTTTTCTCTACTCTAACGAAAATGGACTTTTTGCCTTTATTAGGTAATATCAAAAATGAATTTTATTTAACTATTTAAAGTTTAAAACTGCTTTATTAATAACATATAATAATTGTATGTTTTATAAGTTATTACTATATAATAATATATTATATTAAAAATATATATTAAATATTTGAATAATAATATAAAAACAATACAAACAATTTTTTATTTACTATTTTATATTTAAACATTTTTTCCCTAGTTATTAAAATATAAACTTATAATTCAATATACATTAAATTAAAAAATTATATATTACAAATAGATACATTTTAATATTGTATTATATAATAGTATATTACAGTTAACTCATATGTAGGTTGGATTTTTAGACTATTAACAACCTTGCCTTATTAGCTAAATATTTAAACTGAATTTATAAGTAGTTATACACATACAGTGGCAATTATAAAATTGGGTACAAAACAAGTTTATAATAAGTTTATTTAAGTTTTCTAGTTTCTTCTTGGAACATTTTTATAGATTATTAAAATATTATCATTTACATACATATACATCCATTACATTATCTGATATATTATTCACATAATATTCATTATGTGAAAACAGATATTAAAAGTTGTAAAATAAATATTAAAATTATCATAAAACTGTATATATATTAATGGAGGTATTTTTTGTCATACACAATGTAATTGTATGTATGACAGAAGTTATTTAGAAAAGTATATTTTAAGTATTTGATTTTGAAACATGATACAAAATCCTTGCAATAATCAATAAATACTTATTGAATAATATTTTTTACAAAAACCAACATTATCAGTGCAAGACAAGTTATTCAATTAATTTGCCACAATTTGATTAAAATATAAATATTATGTTAATAACCACTACTGTAATATAGGACATAGTAATAGGTTAGGTCTGCGGCGAAATCAAAAATACTTGACGTATTTTGATTATGTGGGTGGATTGTCTTGTTGTGCACATCTTTCCTGGCGCCCAGATACGCGTAGCATGTGGCTTGTGCACCGGCCTGTGGTGGTGATAGTTGAGTAACCGTCGAGTTACCAACGTTCACGAATGACGCGTCTGGCTCGTCTGCCGCACTCGTACCCGTAGCCGGTGTCGTGCCCGTTGTTTCCGTAACTTGCTCGGTGGCTGGTTTACGGAAACACGCGTTGGCCGGTTCGATGTCGTTCTCCCTTAGATTTTGCATGAGTGCCCACTCTAGGTCCGATTTGGTACCTGTTGTTGGTATTCCGCGCGACGCGCACTCATGGCGGAGGTCGGCCGACGTTAGTTGGCCTAACGTTTTACTGGACATTTTTTTATTAATTGAGAAAAAAAAATTCAAAAATATCCCGTAAACGGTCGTTCGCTCGGCGCGCTTGTGTATGTTACACTACAAAAAATTCGGGTCGGAACGGAGAATAACTCGCACTTTTATAGGAATATCGGGCGACTAATAAGTAAATATTATGGCACGGATATTCGGGCGGCGATGTTGGTAACCGGTGGGCATTTATCTCGGACCGAAATAGACGAGCGCGCGCACGAGGTCAATTGAGTTCATGCGCAGCGTACGAATATTCTGTCGGAAATATTGGTGCGTGCGAACCGGTTTTTGCGACCGATGCCGATTGTTGACGGTGCGCTGTGGCGGTGAGCGGGGTTGTCGGACTAAAAGTGGATGTTTATCGCGCCTTCCAGACGGCTGGAAAAATTGTCCTTGGTCGACACACGGCAACGTGCGTTCCGTCGTGCGGATGGAAACTTTTACCTCGGTAGTTCCTTGGTTACTGGGACGATCTTCCTCAGCGGGGAGCCAATTTTATTACGGCACAGCAGGTATAGCCGAATCTGTGGTTTGATAAAAGTTGTATTTACCAAAAAGGGTAATCGATGAAACGATGGTAAAAGAGAAAGAAACAAAAAAAAAATTTTGATTTCTTTTTTGTGAAAGTTGTTTTTTTTTTTATTGTTAGTTTGTCCACACGATGATAACGAAACACAAACAAAAAAAAACAAAAATAATAAATATATATTAGGGTGGTTTTTTTTTTGAACATTCGATTTTTTGATTCCACACCCCCCGCCCCACCATTTTGTTCAATACTATTTAAAAGTAATTTGTGTAAATTTTTATAATAATTGCTCACCTCCTTCACGGGCCGCATGGGGGTTTAAAAATGGCCAAAGGTGGTAGTTTTATAGTTTTTTGAGTTTAATTTAAAAAATATAGCTCTTGACATAAAAATGTATAGAACTTAAATTTTAGATCATATTATTGTACATAAAAAGTATATAGATAAAATTTCTTGTACATCTACTATTTTCCAAGTTAAATTTAAATATACAAAAAATTTAGTTTTTTCGGAAAAATTAATTTTTTTGCCATTATTTAAGTGTACAAGATGAACGGTAAATTTTGCGGTAAAATGTTCTATATCGAAATTATACTAAATTAAATTTTATAAAAATTATTTGTAAAAATTACATAGTAATGTCCGTTTCACTGTTAGGATGCAATTTTTTGTGATATCGTCGAAGAATTTCCGAATGTTGGTTGCCTATTTGTTGTTATGCGTGTTAGTTTACGGCTGCGATGTTCAATATTATTTATAATAAATGTTATTTTATGAATCAATTATAATATGACATTAGGTGTCATTAATATTTGTTTAATATAATAAAATTATATTTGTTGGATCAAAATTTAGTCCATCTTCCGGACCTGATATCCCATTATTTAAAGAGATTTAAAAATCAATGGGAAACAATTTTTAATGTGGTCGATGGACGTGAAAACCAATATTGTTCTTAATGATATAAGACAAGACATTTTAATATTTGCTTAGAAAAAACTATTAGATGATTTTCCTCGTGATGATTACAAAGAATTTCTTCAACTTATAGTCATATTTTTAGGTTTCCTCCAGGTGGTAACAAAAAACGGCCTGGACCATTTGGCTAGATGGATGGCAAAAGGTATATATTGTTTAAAAATAATGTTATTTCAAAATTAATTTAAATTAAATATCGGAGAAAAAAAGTCTATTCAAAGTATTTGCTGTTTTATTGTGAAATGTTATACAAAGTCTTGGTTTACTGCCACAGATGCTATACAAGCACCACTAAATGATATATCATTTCTAATGAAACTTAATGCATATAAAAATGACGATAAAATTATAGCGGACATTGTTATAAATAAATGTATAAACCATTTATGGTATCTCAATGAAGAATGTGCTACGTTTACCTTATTTGATGACAGAATAAGTATAGAAAAAAAGGAATTATTGTTCAATGAATTTTGGTAGAAGATAACGAAGAAGAAGAAAACGAAGTTAAAAAGAAATTTTACATTAAATTAGAAGACGTATCTAATTTTGTGAATAAAGACCTTCCAACAATACTATTTTCAGGCAAATCAAATCAATTAAATTGTTTCGAAGATTTGGTTTATCAACAAACTTCTTAAAAATAGATCCATCTCAATGGAACACGCAAATGGACTACATTCAAGGTCAACAAATAATTAAGTCAATTAGAGTAGTAAATGATGCAGCAGAACGTGGAGTAAAACTTTGGAAGAGTTTAACGACAAAATAACAAAAAATGAAGAGCAAAAACAATTTTTATTAAAAGTTAGTACTTATTTATATTATGATTAAAAATATAATTCAATAATTTGTAATACAAATTATTAATATAATAATTTTTATTTAATGTTTTCAGACAGTACAAGATTACCGTCATAGGTATCTGGGTTATGATCGAGTTCAATTAAAAACACCATACAAGTATTAATATAATTAATAATAGCTTTATAAAAGATAAGATAGATCGCGCCCGTAAACAACCCATATAACAACAAATAGGCAACCAACATTCGGAAATTCTTCGACGATATCACAAAAAATTGCATCCTAACAGTGAAACGGACATTCCTATGTAATTTTTACAAATAACCTTTCTTTTATAAAATTTAATTTAGTATAATTTCGATATAGAACATTTTACCGCAAAATTTACCGTTCATCGTGTACACTTAAATAATAGCAAAAAAATTAATTTTTCCGAAAAAACTAAATTTTTTGTATATTTAAATTTAACTTGGAAAATAGTAAATGTACAAGAAATTTTATCTATATACTTTTTATGTACAATAATATGATCTAAAATTTAAGTTTTATACATTTTTATGTCAAGAACTATATTTTTTAAATTAAACTCAAAAAACTATAAAACTACCCCCTTTGGCCATTTTTAAACCCCCATGCGACACGTGAAGGGGGTGAGCAATTATTATAAATATTTACACAAATTACTTTTAAATAGTATTGAACAAAATAGGGGGGTGCGGAATAAAAAATAATTAAAAAAATTTTCTTCTTCTATAGCTAAGGATCACCCTAATATATATCAATATTTCTGTTCACAGTAAAGGCGTATGGTAAAAAAACGTCCTCTCAGTTAGATCGCTGCGTACATTAATGTTTTGTCCGCGCGCTCGCGCACCGGTTCAGCTCGCCGCCCCACCTGTTTCTCCTTCACATTGCTGAGTCAGATCTACCGGTGGACGCCGTTGCGCCACCTAAGTGGTGGTTTACCAAGGAAACAGACCGTATTCGGTTTATCGCTTGCACATGTGTGCTCAAGATATATCGGACCGCACCAAACGTATGGGGCTCAATGTACAAATGGGCTAATGGTACCCAAGTGAGCAGGATCCCCAACTCGGTAAGAACGGCCTTAGGGGAGCCAACCGAGAAGGAACAGGAAACGGTAGATTGCCTGTTGAGAGCTTTTATCCCTACGGATGCAAAGGCAACGTTACTTGAAGGAGAGAGTGTAGGAAGGAACGAGGTTATTGGTAAGGAGGAGGTGAAAAGAGCGGTGTGGAGGACTGCCCCGAAAGTGGCACCGGGTTTGGTGGATTTACAGGAGGAGCGTTGAGGAAGGCGTGGCGTGTGTACGAGGACATCTTCGTCAATTTCTTTGAGAGGTGCCTGAGAGAGTCTTACTTCCCTTACATCTGGAAGACTGCCATCGTGGTTGTAATCGGTAAAGGCTCGGATAGGGATCTCAGTCTTCCCAAATCCTATAGACCGGTTAGCTTTTTACCGGTCATATCGAAGGTACTTGAGAGGTTGATTGTCGATAGATTAGAGAGTGAGAAGGAAGAGAACATGTCTAGAGAGCACCATGGTTTTGCGAGTAGTAGGTCAACTGTGAGTGCGATGAGGGAGTGTATTGAGTGGGTTGACAGTAGGTCTGAGAAGTGTGTGATTAGAGTTTTTCTGGACATTTCAGGGGCTTTCGATAACTTGGAATGGAAAGTATTAGTAGTGGATATGCGAGAGGTGGGTGCGTCCGAGGCGACCATGTCGATCGTGACGTGTACCTGGAGGGAAGGAGAGCAGTTTTGAGGGTAAGTTCGGCCACAGCCAGCGTTAGGCTCACGAGAGGCTGTCCCCAAGGGTTACAGATAGGTCCAGTTCTCTGAAAGATGTCAATGGATAGGGCCCTTAGGATAGATGCGGAACTTGCGGGAACAACTTAGAAATTATTAGGAATAGGGCATATGGTATTCTCCAATCGTTAGACAGGTGGGCTGGGGACAGGTAATTTTATACGGGTAAATTTATGAATGTACCCGCATCACGATAATAATGTATAGTAATATTCTTATCGAATAATAATAATAGGTATGCCGTGTGTCCGCGTTGGGGCATGAGTGCTTTAAAACGTTTTTAAGAAATTCAATGAACAATGACAGATCAGTTATCGTTGGCTATTGAAAAACAAATGTTGAACGAGTCAAATCTTACATTTATTGATGAAGTAATAAATTTATTTGCAAAAATAAAAAATAGATTTAATTTATAAAATAATATAAAAAATTTTGTATATTATATTATAAATAAGATAAGTTTACCCAAGTATTTTTGTTTATATAATTTCATTCTAAAAAAACATTATTTGAAATATGTCTACCCAAACTCGAACCCAAGCTTCGCCACTGATAATTAACATAGTCACTATTATAATATTATATCGATTTTATATTACTTGGTATTTACTTAAGTCCGAATTTATATGCACTAAAAAAGCTTAAAATAATATGCAAATATGTATGAAAAAATCTTGAAATATGCACCTAATATGCTCTTAAAACTTACGAAATATGCAAAAATATGCTTTTATCTAAAATATATGCAATTATATACAAATATATATATTTTTAAATTAGGGGGAAAAAAATACTCTTTTTAATTTATAATATATGTCATTTATTAGAAAAAACTATATTTATATTGGTTTTATCCAGTACCTACTTAATCATCATTCAGTCGAATAAAAATAAATTACTTAGTTAGCAAACAATATTCATTAAACAAATTATTAGGTAAAAAAAAGTGTCCATGAAGATATAAATTTATCAATCGTACACATTTTGTATAAAAAGTTATTTTAACATTTATTAAAAAAAATAAGAAATAAATATAGAGAAAAATTACATTTTTACTAAAAAGTCTATTAAATATACTTAAATATGCAAAATTCTTCAAATATGCCATTATCCCTAAAATATACATTTATTTGCACTATAAACTTTTTCTTATGCATTCATTGTTAAACAAATCGTTTACAAAAGTAAAATTTGTATTATTATAATATTATATTGTAACTGATGAGTTTTGCTCAGAACCATATTTTCGAATGCAATATAATTGCATTCAAATCTTAATTATAACAAACCACTCACTTCTCCGAAGAACGTCCTTTTTATATTAATTGTATTTAAAAGTGGAAAAAATAAAATCTTTATAATATAATTTTTTTTGTATTTTACTATATCAAAACAAATAAGTAGTAAAAATAATTTAATTAATTGATACAAATATAATATTAATCGTAAATTCTTATTTTATTATATTATACATAATTATAAAACTTAAAAAATTTTAAGTAATTTTAAATTGTAAATGTTTATAAGACACAAAATTAGTGAATTTATTAAAAATAGTTAAAAGTATAACATATTTTTTCTATTAGTTGTAAATTGTTGATTAATCGATAATTTGGATTTTATTTAAACCGTACAAAGCATTGGCGTGGCCAAGAGGGGTGAGGCAGTGGGCTATGCCCCCCCCCCCCCCAATTAACCGTATCGAAAATGGTTGGTGTGACTCAAAACCATTAGGGGGAGACCCATTAAAAATATCGATTTTAACAAAAAATACAATAGACCATGAAATTCAACACACTTTCAAAAGACCATTAAAAGGCGAAAAAAGAAAAATCATAGGAAAATACTTGGAAACAAATCTTGCTTGTAATTGGAGAAGAGAAAATGTGAAGAACATGGAGTTTGATTGTGTATCTCCTCCCAATTTATATAGATAATCTGTTTTACGTAAATTAAATGAAGAAACAATGAATAAGAAGCTAGGAATTATAAATAAATGCCCTATACAATCATTGATAGAATTTAAATATAATTCAAATTATTCTGGTTCTATACACAGTGTATGTATTGATCTATTTATTGTTCACTATTGGAATAACTATCAAATTATAATTTATAAAGATGCTTCAAGAAAGTATTGTAAACTCTCTATTGATGCGACCGGTGGCTTAATGAAAAAACTTAAACGTTCATCATTAAATTTATTATCTAGTCATATTTTTTTATATAAAGCTGTAGTTAATACTAATGCCGGTCATATTCCAGTAACACAAATGGTATCAGAAAAAAAACGATACATTAACAATTTTTTATTGGTTAGGTCAATGGATAAATTCTGGTGTTAAAAGTCCTAATGAAATTGTTTGTGACTTTTCAAAAGCTCTACTTGGTGCAACATCTAGAACTTTTTGTAACGGTAGTAGTCTCTATGATTATAACGAAAGCTGTTTCAAAGTACTAAATGACCAACAAGAATATTTACCTCCGTGTTATATTCGAGTTGATGTTGCGCACATGATGAAAATATTTAGCAGAATAAAATGTTAAATTGTAATATAGGAAAGGAAAATAATGAAAATGAAACTGAAGAAACAACCGGAATACGTAACCATATAAACATAATTTATGAAGAAAGTAAAATCAATTCTTTAATAAAAGGTAATCGCTTATCTGCATACTTTTTACCAGATTTGTCAAAACGTATTGTACAGTTATGCAATTATTTTCCTTTATGGACTAATGTTATGCGTTTAAAATTTAATTCTCCGTACAATATTGCCAGTTTTCCTGTTGTAGAAAATGACTTTAAAGAATTAAAATCACAAATTTTAAAATTTGATGTTGACGCGGTCCGATGTATCTCGAGCACACATGTTCTTGGGACACCAAGCTGTTATCGATTCTGTTCGCGATTAGGAATAGGTGCAACAGCCAAACACAATACCCACCCGCGGTTTTGGTACTCGGCAGAGAGTACAAAAGACCGGGGGACTGGGGGTTGTGTGAGGAGTCCATAAACCTAGTCGAGGCATCGAAGAAAAGGGCAGCGCGTGAAAAGCATATATTAGATAAGGAAACGACAGGGGCAGGGGGTAACAAGAAATCAAAGTTCGAGTTAGGCGATATAGTTTACTAT
>CM023362.1:23932514-23942896 GCA_013282895.1 Eriosoma lanigerum | reverse complement strand
TTCCTCGGTACTCTCTTTTTCCTTAAAGTCTACTAAAATATCTCTCTTGGAACTCCAATAATCTAAAAATTAAATATCTTTATTATATCTTTTAATTTAACAAAATTGATTAATTACAAACCATAATAACTTTTTTCTTTTTCTTCTTAATCTTATCCTCATTAGGAGGTGTTCTATAAACAGAAATCAGTCATAAGATATTTAATAAAATAATTTAATATATTATGTTTTTATTATTAAATACAATAGTGGAGTACCAATATTAGGATTTTAAAATGCATGAAATACTACCGCTGATCATGGGATTTGTATCAGATTTAAAATTTAAAATTTGTATAATATAGATAATTTGCTTTTGAATGTAATATGTCCTATCAATTTTTATAAGAAATTTGAAAGTAAAATGGTGGTGTAATTAATTTGTTTTTATTAAATATGTCTAATAAATTATAATAAAGAATACTATTAACATTGTAAAATAACAAAAATGAAATATAGTTTATTTATAAAAATTTAATTTAATTTTATAAGATGTGTTCAATATAATGACATCAAAAATTTAGCATTTATAAATTAAATTATCGAATTTGATGTTCTTAATTTAAATTTATAGTTATTTATTGATAAGTAGTGCTGAATTTAGTACATGAAGATCCACTAATGGTAACAAGTTCGCAAATTACAATTTAAAGAATCGCATCGAAAAGCATATTGAGGTAAATGAAGATCAATTTGACACATTTAATGAAACAAAATTGAATTTTAAAATTAAATACATTTGTTTTTTGTTATTTTGCAGTGTAAATATTTTCCTAATTAATCAGGTGTATTAAATAAATTCAAATTAATTATACCACTATTTTTCTTGCGAATTTATCATTAAAATTGATGTATTATATTATATTATATAATATTTATTTGATTCTGGTGACACCAAGTGTCAAAAATGCGCAATCTCAAAACAATGATTTATATTTCGTTCTGTATGAGAATTTTGCAAGGACTACGTCTATTTATTTTATATTTAAGATAACAATCTATAGATATTCCAATAAATCTCAGGTTTTAAATAGGGACAATACAACAACTGTTATAAAATATCTCTCTGGAGATTATTATATTTATTATTAATTATTAGTTAATAACTAATAAGTAATAAGTTATATTAAAAAAATAATTAATACTAATTATTTATTAATACGTACAGTAATATTTTATGATCTTCATTATTTTCGACAACTTTTGGTACATCTAAAAATTATAAATCATACAAAAATAATAACTAATAAAGAATTAGTATTAAATAAATACTTATAATAATTTAAATAATGAATAAAAAAAAATTGTTAAATAACAATAAAATATTTTATTAGCAAAAAAAAAGAAGAAAAAAAAAAAAAGAGTAAAACTAAATAAACATTAAGTGAATTAGGTATAATTTTAATGAAATGTTTTATTTATATGAAACATATATTTTATTTAATAATTATGCTTATTATTAACACCTAATACTTAATAGTACATAGTAAATAAGTAACAGTTAATGAAATATTACTAATTAGTCATTATAGGTAGTACATTTAAAAGTATTTCTTAAATTTGTAATCCAAGCTAGGTATTTAATTTTAATTATGAATCGTGATATAAAAATATATGCTCTACCATATAGCATTTTTACTTAAAACATAACTAATTATTATGAAATTGGATATGGACGCGTTATATATCTGAAAATATTTTATCAGAATATTATTTTAACAAAAAAATATTTTATTCCAATAATAAATTATTTGAAAAATATTATGAACAAAACATATTTATTATGTATATATTTACATAAAAACTGTAGAAAATATTTTACCAGAAAAATAATTTATTCGAAGCATATTCTATCCGAGGCTATTTTAACCCCCCTCTCCCCAATTGGATTAGTTGGATATACCTCATGTTTTAAGATATTGATATCATGCAACCTTTTAAAATAAATATAATTATATTTCTTTTCAGCAATTACCCTTTACTGCACTCTTAGCTATAAAATGTATCCTCAGTTAAGAAACACAGTTGTAATGTGTGGACCTATACTTTATTCTAAAAAGAAAAATAATCATATTCAATATTATAAATATTAAATACCATCTGTTTATTTTGATAACAATCAACTTTGTAACACAATCGTTCAGTTATATTACACCAAAAAATAATATAAAACTATATAATTAGATTAGAATATAATTTATGTGAATAGATATTTTGCTTAATATCTGAAGACAACATGTAAAATCCTTAAAATGATTTTATTATTTTACTACACATAACTATGTTAATTTCCTTAAAAATTACATCGTTCTTATCACTCAAGTACATCTAATGGGAAAGAAAATTTATAATTTCTATTTTCTTGTAATGAAAACGTTAAAATCAATTAATTCAATATATTTCTATGCATATCAAAGAAACTATAGAAAAAAGAATGTCTAAAAGCAAGATATTTTAGTGTGTCATGAGACATAACATTTGTTTTTTCTAAGAACAATTATCAGTCATATTGAGATATATAATAAAATTATATTACAGATTGCACAGAGTGACATGTGGCTGTTTCAGAGACTGCAATAACAACGGGACATCTCTTTACTATACTTAAAGAAATATATAATAAAATGGAAAGTGGAAAAAAAAGACAATCGTATGAATTCGCGTTTGCCTGTTTGTCCGTATGGAGGTATATTACATAGTATTATAGTATACATATTATACACTCGTCACACAACATATTCTTGTCAAAATTCTTAAAAAAACATGACAAAAGAAAGTTAAAAATGTTCAGTTTTTCAAATTGAAATAATAATCATAAATGATTATTGTGCGACACAATGGAAATAATGACTTTCTTATAGCACAATATAATATTATAGGTAACATTAATCGGTATATAATATTATATACCCGAATGTAATTAGGTATATCAATGATTTAATAAATATTTATCATTATTAAATAATTATTTTTTTTTTTTTTAAACAAATTCGTAAATGTGCATTTTATGGCGTATACCCATCAATACACCACTGTTTAGTTAAATAATAAGGCACTTTAGAATTTAAATTACAATCGATATTTTAACAATACTAACCTTGAACTTTATTTTGTTTCTTACGCTTTTTTATTTCATTCGTAATAAGCTTCAGAATACACGAAACATCTTTGTCGGTCATTTTTTTCTCGATTTTCAACCACAAATTATTATCGTGCAAAAAACCATGACAACATAAACTATAAAATATTTCACGACATGTTTAAATAGAGACGAAAAATTGAAACGGAGAGAACAACGTGCAACGTGCAACGTGCTACAGCGTAATGCGTAATAAAGCGTAATTTGTTTCGTATAATCTGTTATCGGGCGGCGGCGGACCGCATTCCGCACCAAACATCCATAAAATCGACTACAACACGCTATCAGAAGGTACCGAAAGGAAACAGTTTACTAAAAATCGTTAGAAAATGTCGTATGAAAAATTGGTGCGCTCTGGTGGACCAACCTCATACGTAATAGAGAGATAAATAAACACCAAAAGGTGCATAATACAAGTTTATTCTTTGGTGAAAATATAAAATAAACATTAAAAATATTAATATTGTAAATTATAAAATGTTATATGATATTATTTCCTTATTATTTTTTTTTTATAGAAACTTAATTTAATATTCGATTTTAGAGTACAATTATTTTTTAAAAATATCTCCCTGACGTTCTCGGAGAAATTACTGATTGATTACAATCAGTCTTGTGAAATATTCGAATAAAACTCAATTTCAATTCATTTTGACGTATTTTTAATATATTTCAATCGTATAACAATGATGCTAAAAAGCAATAATAAATTTTGTTTTGACAATTAGACTTTAGACATTATAACTTAATTAATGTTCCTATACTAATTTTTTATACTTAATTTCTGTAGTTATATTATAAAAAAAATTTAAATATTATTTTGCGTGTTTCAACTTTTTGTAACATATAACGCTATAAACCTTTTCAGTCCAGACTTTTTATTTTTTTATAAACTATAAAATTAAGCTATTTTAAAAAAATTATAATTTTTGAACATTTTTTTGCAATGTACATCACCGTTATGTAAATAACAAGTACCGATTTTTCATATAAAGTACTATTAACTATATTCAACCCAGTAAACTTTAATTTTTTTTTTATTGTTCAGTTAACATATTTATTATTAATAAACAAATACATTTAAATTATGAAAATATTTATCAAATACTAAATACTGTATTTAAAAGCTCTATATTTAGTCGAATAATTTAACCAATCCGTTCCAAAATATTGAAACCGACGAGTATGAAGAGTACTTATAAGAATACTCAAAAAAATGTTAAGTTCCTACGTTCAAAAATGCAATGTTATTATGAAATATTTTAAATCAATTTCGTCAAAATTACGATTTCCGTGAATTTTTATTTTTGTAGTTTTTCTTCGCCTAAGGAAAGACTTTTAAAAAATTCAAAAATAGAACAATAAAGTACCAACTAGAAACGATTTTCCATCGAAAGCCTACCTTATTTGTAGTAATCGGACCATTATTTCTATCAGAAAAATGTTTTCTTTGTAAAACCAATACATTCCTCGCTCGCTCATAATCTTAAAGCACTTAATTAATTATAATTAGGTATCAATATATATCATTATAGTAATTTTAAATTTTATTTGCCTACATTTTATTAATTTAATTTTTAATTTTTTTATTTTTTAGGTGTTAAGTAATTAATTATTTAATATCTAATAATTGAAATAATATCGTTAATATTATAATGTTTATTTAAAGTCTCTTTGAGAATAGAAAAACTACCAAAAAAAGATGGAAAAACGTCAAAATTTACAGAAATAGGTAGTTTACATAAGTACTACGTAGATGCAACTTTCAATCGAAAGCATCCCATACTTTTGATAATTAAACTATTATTTCTATGAAAAAATGGATATAGAAACTGAATCATGCAACAGCTTAACTTCTGATACACAACAGCTTAATTAGTAAGTTCTTGATATAATGTCATAAAAATCAAGAAAAATAGAAATTTTTTGTAAATTATAGAAAAATAAATTTAAGATTAAAAATAACTTTTTATTAAAATTTCAAATATTATTTTAATTTTATATATACAATATATATATATATAGTATTGGGGAAATTACTTTTTTCAAGTAATAAAATTAACAACAAGTTACATACAATACTTTATTAAAAAATTACATTACTTTTGAATTTTGAAATTGCCTAGTGTTTTAGGGGAACATCATACCATAATATTGTTATTTAATATACAGTAAGTATATTAAATAATAGTAAATAAGTAATATATTAGTATAATGGTATTACAAGCATAAACAAAATTTTATAAACTTAAATTCTCATTAACATAATATTATTTGTCGTACAATTTCGTACAAAAGTCTAATAATTATAATAGAGTTTATTAAGGTATGTAGGTATGTTATACAAATATAATGAAATCAATACAATATATAAAATAAAATAATTACAAAAAAATACTTAATTTCCTAAAGATAAGTGTTTTAAAGTATAAAAGGAAAAAAATTGAAAGCTATTTTTATTATGAACATTTCACACGTCTTTTTAAATTTGAATGCTCTTTAAAACTCTTATGTCATAAATCACACAGGTATGGCCTTTCACCAGTGTGTACTCCATTATAATGGTCATTTAGTGAGTTGGGCTTTGAAAAATATTTTCCACATATATTACATCCATAAGGTTTTTCTCCATTATGTATTCTATGATGATGATTTAGATTGCTCAACCGTGAAAAAGATTTTGCACAAATATTACAACCATAAAGTTTTTCCACAGTATGTAATCTATGATGTTTATTTAGATTGCTCAACTGTGAAAAAGATTTTGTACAAATATTGCAACCATAAGGTTTTCCCACAGTATGTATTTTATAATGTTTATTTAGACTGCAAGACAGTAAAAAAGATTTTCCACATACATTACACCCATAAGGTTTTTCCCCGGTGTGTATTCTATGATGATCATTTAGATTGCTCAACCTTGAAAAAGATTTTGCACAAATATTACAACCATAAGGTTTTTTCACAATATGTGTTCTATGATGTTTATTTAGATTGCTAGTCAGTGAAAAAGATTTGCCACATATAGTGCAGCAATAAGGTTGTTTTTCAGTGTGAATATTCTTATGATTGATTAAACCAGATTTTATTTTAGACGACGAGTCATATACATCATATGAGAGAGGAGTGATATGTTCAGCATTATTATTTAGATAACTTCCATTGTGGCATAACTTTAGAGTTCCATTTGAAATTTGTTGGTTATGTTTCATTGATTGTTGTGGCGGTATTATATTTCGAGTATTATCCTAAAAACAAATTATATTTAACATATTTGTTAAGAAAAAACTATAACACATATCTGTTTTTAACTATGTTTTGTGGAATTAAACATAGATGTATAGCACCTATTGCAATATATTTCCATTAGCAGAGAAAAAGAGGCGTATTTAGAAATTTTTAAAAGGGTATGGGTTCAGATTTTTTTAGAAGCTTTCATGAAGCCATACCCTCCCCCATATATATTAACCGTGATAATATAAAAAAATTAATTACAAAAAAATAAAAATAAACATGTTCTGTATCTGTACATTATAATGCAAAATATAAAACAGGTGGCAAAATAATATTATTAATAGTATTTTTTTTAACCCGTTCAATCACCCCCCATTAATACGTAAACATGTATACTAACATTTATTAAATATTAAATATATTAAATATTACAAATTTAATTGTTAAATTCCAAATATTTATAAATATTTATTTTATTTTTAAAACCAATTACTTAAATTTAAATTATACATTTTATAAACATTTAAAAGTAATATTTATTAAATATTATTAGATAAATACTTATATAATTTTGAATCTTGAATGAAAAAATAAATCAATTTGAATGTTTATTAAATGTTTTCCATCCTTTTAAAAGAGTATATTTTTAAATTAATGTAATTACAATTTAAAATAAAATGATAAATATTTCATTTATAAATATATATTAATAGTTGTAATTGAAATAAACATTGTATTTATAACATCTATAAATAAAATATTGGATATTTAATAAATTATTATTATTATTTAATATTTGTATTGTATTCATATAGTTTATATCATTATTATTGTAAAACCAACAAATTCATATTGTTTCGCTCAGTTGCTAAAAATCTAAAATATAATATTTTATAATTACTGATTATCAGTAATTTAAAATTGTAGATACTCTATGTTCAATAATATATATTGTTATATTATTGTGATCGTAAATAATAATTAGCGAGAAATTGATGGCAGTTTGATTTACCGGCCTATTTTTAGAAAATTATATAATAAATAATACAACAATATTGAAAAAAGTTTTTATAAAATACAACACCCCTTCCATCAAGTGCATCCATTGGAAGAATTTTTAGTATTGGAGCTTGTGTTTTATCAAAAAAAAGAGGAAAGATGAATGATTCCAATTTTGAAAAAGTAATGATGTTAAAAGCAATAAAAAATTTTGTGTTGACACAATTTAATTATTATAATAGTAATTATTTTATTTTTTATGTAAATGTATAGTTATATTATAAAAAAAAATTAATATTATTTAGTATATTTCAAATTTTTGTAATATACTTAATGCAATTAACCCTTTCAATCCTCACTTTTAATTTTTTGAAAAAACATTTTTCTTTGAATTTTATTTTTATACGTTATAAAATTAAGCTACAATGAAAATTTCATAATTTTTACACATTTCTTTACCATTTTTTAGCAATGTACATCAGGACTGAAGGTTTTGAAAATAACAAGTATTTTTCATGTAAAGTAACTATTAGTTATATTCAATTGGTTAGACTTAGTAGATATTTTTTACTTTTTTGAACACTAGTTAACATATTTAATATTAACGAAAGAGTATTTTTATTCAAATACTTTGAAATTTTGAAAGTATTTATCAAATACTTTTTTTAAGTATTTTAAAAGTATTTAGAATACAAATTTATTCAAATTTAAATAAAAATAATAATAAAATGCCTATAAAAAAAATTTGCCAGTTACGATTTTCAAAATATTTTGTAAAAAGATTAAGTAATATAGTATTGTACTTCTATAAAATTTTCAAACAGATAATCCCAAAATTGTAGGTAATATTAATTTTTTTTGGGAAAACGTTCAAAGCTCTATATTTTTCCAAAAAATTAACTATTCCGTTCCAAAATTTTACCACGCTTGTAAATGACCTAAATTAGTACTCAAAAAAATTTTCAAGTCCCTACTATTAAAATCTAATAAGAAATCATAAAAAAAAAAATATAATAAAAAGCGTATAAAAATTGCCAATTTTCCGCTTCTTAAGGAAAAACTTTTAGGAAATTCTAAAAATAAAATTACCAAGTAAACAACATTTGCAAGCGAAGCATATACTATGGGTAATAATTGGACCATTACTTCTACCCGAAAAAATATTTTCATACATAAAAAAAAAAAAACATCTTTGTAGAAACAATACACTTCTTACTCCGTTCAGAATTTAAAATTTAAATATTCTTAATGGCATATCTACAATTTTAAAATCAAATACTGAAATCAACAACGTTTTACTAAAAGAAAGTAAGTATTTTAAGTTTTAATAGTTCTTTAATTTTTATTTTTATTTATAAATTGCTTGCATTATAATTTAATAAAAGGTATATGTTATAACAATAAATGTATATGTAATTGATTTTAGAATAAAGTTTAGAAATTAAGTATTATATTATAATACATTTTTAACTTTAAAACATTCAAAATTAATTTTAGGTGTTTACTATTAATTTTTTTATATAAAAATTTAATATATATAAATAATAAATTAAATAAATTGATTTTTAATTCAATAATTAATAATTTTATTTTCTATATACACACAATATATTACATTATAGCATAGGCGTACGCACAGGGACAACAGGGTGTGTTTTTGCTGCCCCTGAACAGTTCGGGTAAGTAGACTTGAATAGGCCGAACAGATCCAAGCTGCAGTGCAACCATATAATGTTGCAATATAAAATAGCCAAGTTGATTATCCAAAAAATGTATTCAATTACTATGTTAATCTATTCTTAAAAATTCGAAAAATGAGCTAAATAAAGTACCAATGGGACCATTCATGAATGTAGTAGAATGGCGTTCGTATACGAATAATTGTACTTTTTCTATTACTTCCCCAAAATCGTATTCTTGAATGCCGTTCATCTACAAACCGATTCTATTCTACGAGTATTACTAGATTCGTATATAAACAGTACGTGTGGGTACTTATAGTCAATGTTCTTATGTAAAAAAAAAAAAAAACAAATTGTATACATTTTAATAAAATGAAAGGTATTAACATTGATAACATTGAATATAAAGTGATTTTTTTGGTAGTGTATTAGGGGGACATCATACAAAAATATTATTATTTGATGAACAATAAGTATATTAAATAATTGCAAATACTATAAACAATAATACGGAACAGTACGTACAAAACAAGTAGAGAACTATTTATTATCAAGGCCCCTCAAAATTGTTATAAAGTTGCCCATATTAGCCCCTTCTGAATATCAGGTTAGGTTAGGACCAGCATCAATTGTTATGTGAAAAAATACAATGACTTATTTAATCAATATAATCTTTCTAAAAATAAGAAATTTTTAAAAACGTAAATATTTGAAATTAAACAATATTTTGATTTTTAACGTTTTTTATGTATTACATATTTACAATATTATTTATTTACTAATAGTATATTAATCATTTGTAAATTATATTATTGAAATATGTATATCTATGTTTTACTTTTTTAATGTATTTTTATTTACTATTATATTTATTTATGTGTATTTTCATCTATCTATCAAGGTAATAAACTAATAACTAATAAGTATTTACATAAAGTAACATTTCAATTTTTAATATTTACCAATTAATAATCAGGAACAAAATAGGCAATTCATCATCAATTTCGAGGGGAACTGATAACAAATTGTTTGCCAGTACTTGACTCTACTATCCCGTATTATCGTTTATAGTATTTGGTAATAGTAAATATGTAATATATTAGTATAATGGTAATACAAGCATAAACAAATTTTTATTATAAACATAATTTTATTTATCGGGCAATTTTGTACAAAAGTCTAATAATTTCAATAGAATTTGTTAAGGTACGTTATACAAATATAATAAAATCAATACAATATATAAAAAAAAATAATTCCAAAAAATACTTAATTTCCTAAAGATAAGT
>CM023362.1:23862186-23879691 GCA_013282895.1 Eriosoma lanigerum | reverse complement strand
AAAAACTTTTATCGCATTCGGTTATTAGTGTTGTTAACTATCAGAAACCACCAAAATATTTTGATAATAGTCACATGTATTATCACAGCATACAGAAGTTTTTAAAATTCCAACGGTGAGCCAAAGTTATTCCGGTCACCATATAATAAACTGATAAGAGTCAATATTTTTAAATAGTACTATTGCGTTCTGTCTTTATTTGCGTAGATGAATAAATTTCAATTATGCGTTTATACGTTTTTGTTTCACTGGCGTTATCGGTAAGAATGTGTTTGCGCGTAGAACAGACAGCGTGTACGATCGTTGCGATCGCCGCCGCTGCCGTGACGACATTCCTTATCTTTCCCTCATTACTTTTCCTTTTATCGTGAATTTTAATTACCCGAATGTTGTATTTATAAGTATCATTATTGGATATTATCTCTGTTTTCATAATCATATGTAAATTATTATTTTTTCGGCCAACGCCATATCAGTGTTCGTGTTTAATTATTATTTTTTTTTTCTTGTACTGTTCGCCATCGCGGCAACATTAAATATTTTGTATTTTTGTCATCATACGCCAGGCTACGTTGTGGTTTGCCGTCTGCCAGTGTGGCAACGCATTGTCATCAGAACTATAATAAACCAAAACCGTTGAAAGTTATAACTAGTGTTTAATGTTTTTTCTTTCTTGAAATTACCTACCGTCTCAAATTCAATATAATATACTCGTACGATACCATTGGCTCAACTTCTGTGTTTTTTGAGACGACTGATGTCGTTTGTGTAAGTCCGCCGCCAGCCACCGGAGGTGTGCGTGATACCACCCAGGTCTTCGAGATCCACGGCCTCCCGAATGACCGTATCGAATCCAGTCACCAGTCACCGTCGTAGTTTTAAGTTTAGTACGTAAGTTGTGTGTATATTGTTAGGATTAAGTTTTTATCCCGTTCCTCGTCGTTGCCGACGTCGGCATCTGCAACAACGTACACGCGCAGGAAAAACAGTTTGGTTGCCTACCACAACTCAAACACGGCAACGCCTCATATTATAATTTATCATTTTCAGTAATAGTTTTTTGTTTTTTTTTTCTTTGTCTCGGTTCAACCGAGTGGTCCTTCCCCAAACAGAATGCGTTCCTGTATTGTTTAAATATCTGGATTGCTGTGATTAAAATGTAGTCAGTGGCGGACAGTGGTTTTACCATTTAGTAAATAACAAGATACTCGGTTTATTACATATTAGTGTGAAAACATTAATTATTATAAAATATAATTTCTTTTAATAAATTATTTTTTTTTTTGGGTATATTTAATGTTTTACTATCTATATCATATATGTATGATTAAAAATTAATACTAAAGTAAAATTACTAAATTCAGTAGAAAATCTTCAAATTTTGAGAAATTCTAATAATAGAAATATATATTGTATTTTGTTCAATAAAACCGAAATATACTCTCTTCACGCCAAAATATTCAGCTCCTCCGAATGATTATATTATTTAAATTGTAGCTAGGATTAATTATAGCCTTAAATATAGTTTATAATGAACAATTAATACTTTAGGACAGAATGCAAGGCATTGTCAACGAAAAATGTTCGACTTAACACGTAAGTAAACTTCATTGACAGTATTCGGTGGCGTCCCTAGATACTTATTACGGGGTGAAATTATTGTTTAAAGTCCATACCCATGTTTATTTCAGTTGGTGATTGTGTCGGGTGTATTACGTAACGAAAATTGTTTTATTCCCGCGATATAATACTAACAAAAAAAAATATTTTTTTATTAATATTAAAAATAAAAAGTATTTATAGGAAGTATATATTTTTGGATCCCCACAAATTTACTTTATCTCAGAATATAAAGTCTAAAGTAAACACTATTAATCTTTCAAAAACAAAATAATACTTCTCAATTATATAAATGACGAAAACATATTAATAAAAATTTAACACACTCAAATTTATAAACTTATAAATTTAATGTTATCAAATCATACCTAATATAATGTCTAGTAACCATTATCTCTTTCTTACAAATCTATCAATTATTTAATTTTTGGTATAATCGTATTATTATAAATTTCCATTAGCGCTAATCTACATAAGCGGAAAGTTTAATATACAGCATATACAAGCACACATGAGATCATACAGTAAATTTATAAACTAAATTGCAATTAAAGTGCACATTAACAGACAATATTGCAAATTATTTGTATTCTATTCATATAAAAATGAGCAAATATCATATTTAATAACAAAACATAGAGAGGCTCAGAAGTAAAATTGTATTTCAATAAATAATAATCTTTTTCACATTAAGATTGAATATTTAATACAATCAATCAATTTTTACGTATCTAGTTCTCAAAACAGAATATTGTATGAATATGTAGAATATTGTGCGCTGCAAAAAATGCAATTAACTTAAAGTTACATCTAGCATTTCCAATGGAATTATACTAAGTCTCAACCATGTGTCTTGAGATTTAATCATAACAGTTATTTTATCTGCAAGTTCATCAAACGATTGAACACTCATACGGAAATAGTTAAAGAAAACATAAATAATAAAACCACCTTTACTTAGCTATCATCGATGTAGGGATTTACCAGTAACGTGTTTTTTTAAAAAACAAATATTATATAATATATAATATATCACGTATGCGAAAATCACACAGTTTTTTACAATAGAAAACATCGTGAATAAAAAAACAACTGATTGCATCGTACCGTTAGGTACGTTTGTATACAGTAACACTATACGTTAATTAACGCATGTATTAATCTAGCCTAAAAAAGTAATTAATTTCAATTAAATAAATTCAGTTAAAAATATATTATATATTTATTTAAAAGATAAATTTGATTATCTCTGATCAGTTATTAGTTAATAACAAGAAATAATTGTTTATAGGTATATTTGAGCCTAAGCTATAATTTTTGTATATAAGTGACAGGAATTTAAATAAAGACAAATATAAAATTATTAAGAAATAGAAAAATACACATTTTAAATATTCTATCCCAGATTAAATTTTATGATTCAAACCATATATTAAATTAGATTATCAGATTTATTAAGCATAATGTAATTGTATTTATATTTCTAGCTAAACCTGAAATTAATTGGACAAATATGAGTGGTATGTTCTTTTTCCTACATAATAATATTAATTAATATTAAATATTGTTTTTCAACAATCTTCTTTGGAGTTATCATTACCAGGATTTAAAAAGTAATTTTCCCTCATAGGGTACATGTTTAAGAGGAGCCCCAATTTTTTCTTGTCTTTAACATTAGTCTTTAGCAAAAGTCAATAAAGTTTCAACAAAATAAATTGATAGTAAAAAATCATGTACCCACTAAAGATAATATTATAAATAATTTTAAGGATTCTTAAGTCCACCTATACTTTATGCTACGAGACAAGACATACGCCTTGTACATCATAATATTTTATGAAAAATGTCATTTATTTTTGTATCATAAAACCATACTATAATTTTGTACACATTTGAAGCAACAAATGGTGATTTACTGAAATTCCAAAATTTTGGATATTTTTATTTGATCTAAATAATTTTTTATACAAGGTACATGCCATTCTTGTATAAAATTGTCTGGCAAAAACATATTTATTTAATATTTTACATTTTTTTTTTTTTTTTTAATTTACTTTATTTGCTGTGAAATATAAAATTCAAAATAATTGTCTTTGGCCCCATAACATAGTGGAACCTAGAGACGTGTCCTTTTAGCCTCCATCCTAATATTCCAGGACTGTTATTCACACTACGTAAATTATTTCAACATTTCTGTATATCTCATTTGAATAACTTAATATCCATATCTATTCAAATTCTATCTTCACACAATTTTCCCATCATAGCTTAGGTCTAACGGTGTTTTTTTCCATAAGGTCTTCATCAATCACCCGTTTGACTAAAGTTTCCTGTTTGTGCTAAGCATGGCTTGCCCAACTTAGTCTTCGGTTCGCAATCTCTAATTTGGTAATTTGGTAATTATATTAGTTGTGTGTTAAAACTTATGTTTGGGTATAATAACTAACTTAATTATTCTGGTAAGCATTTTAAGTATTTGGCCCTTACGGTTTTCTCCATAATGCAGTTGTCTTGACATGCACAGACCTCATGATGCGTGTAAATCGAAACTCCTGCGTCAAAATATGTGTTTGTTCTAGTTGGTTACTATTTACTGATAAAGTACTTATTATAGTGGTAATTGTTTACATGATTTTTTACTAGATTCTGACGATTACTTTCATCATTTGGGACAGAACATTACGTGTGGTGAGTTTAATAAATATAATAATAATTTACTTGTTTTTTAAAGCATATTATTTAATAGAATTTGGAAAAATTCAGAAACAATATTGGTAGGCAACTACATAAATATTATTCTGTATAAACTTGTCTTTATCATTTCCATATATCCACTGCCATAGTTATTCCTTGTATTTTTCTCCAATTAATTACCTTTGAGTTGAGTTTCTTTTTGTGTTTTGTTAGACTCAACACTAATTTTTTGATCTTGTTGTGTATAACTCGTGATATATTTTTGTTCTAATGACACGCAGTGTATATAATATATTTTATTTATTTTTGAGACTGAAGTTTGAGTGATTAAAAGATGTTTTTTTACAAGTGATGGTTGTTAACCCTGCGTTTAAACCGCAACCTAGAGGACTAGAACACCAAGACCACAAGAGTTTTGGTTGGTGGCTACAGCAATACATTGTTTGGCGGCAGGAGCGCTACGTTCCCTACGCCATAGACGATTCAATATTGTAGAGAACTATTTCGGGATTGAGAGAAAAGAAGGGAGATCGTGATTTCAGCAAAAATTCTTAAAGAGTACTAAATGCTAGAGGAGAAAAAGAAGAAGACAATAGGCAAACGAACACTTGAATTGCTGGGCTTCTCGATCTGTTGCAAGGAACAAACTTACCGATTATAATTTTATACAATTATAATAATAAATTATATATATATACTAACTTTGGCCACTTTAGGTATAACTTCTTCCAAAAACATAATATATTTTCTTCAATAATTTTTTGAATATATCCGTAAAAATAAAAACTTACGCCTTTTCTTATTAACGCGATGTATCTGACCTGGCAAAGAGTAAGTGACAGTTTTGACTAGGAAAACATAGTGAGATATTCGGTATAATAGAATATTTTTAAAAATTGAAATAATTTGTTATATATTTTATTATTTATTTAGATCACATACTGTACCCTTCAATGTTTTGCACTATATATAGTAATTATATTATTTCTAATATTATTTTTATGTACATACTATATAATATTTTTTTATAATTAATAATGATTAAGTTAAATTCATGTAAATTGACATTGATTAATAGATCCAGTTGATAGGAACAGGGATAAAATATTATTTGTATAACAATATTATAAATTATTAGGCCATGTGCACATTGGCGACCGGTGAGTGGTAATCGTCGTGCTTTAAGCAGTGAGTGTGTATACCGACATTTTCAATTGTTACTACTAGTTGTTACATTACTTGTTAGTACTTTACTATTATGTACCACGTTAGAATGTTCATCATATTTTTTTATTAGAAATATTTTATTACGAAAACGTTTCATAAGTTTAAATATAAAAGATTTGGGTTCATAATATGAACAAAATTCCGTTTTCTTACAATCTGGACCATAAAGGTTGTTGTGCCTGTACATTCAAAATCAGAAGTTCTCGATTCTTATTTTTAAAATGTACTTTTGAGCAGCACATGGTATTTAGGTTATATAGTTTTATATCAAAATACAAAATAAACCGCGTGCCGAAAACGCTCATGATTCAAGTTGTCTTGAAATCAATACATCACATCGCGTAACGCTTACAAAACACTCAATATACCTAATCTCGTTAAAAGTATATACTTTTGTTTTATTTTTCTCAACGTTTGCCTATTATCGCTCACCATTCGCCAATGAGTTTGCGGCTTTATATTATTAAATTTTATGTTCAAAATTTGTAAAAATTTTAGTTGCTATGATCACATTTTACTAGTAAATCTAATTTTAATGTTAAAATTAGTATTATTTTTATTTAATATCAGTTTAATTGCTATACTTATGTCTTTGAATAATAAAAATTATTATTTATCATAATATAATTTAATCATAATTTAATAATTATTTATATGTTATTAGTTGAAAAAGGAAATGTATCAATAAGTATGAATTTACTTATAATATTAATTTAGTATACCTTAAGTTTTAGACAACATATAAAATAATCAACATTTATATATTAATAATAATTAACCTGATAATAACAACGAACAAAAAAATATATCAACTTTTATATTTTCTGTGAATGTTCGCGAAGACGTGTGTTACATAAATTCAGTAGTCGATATTATGGACCAGTAAACAGAGAATATGGGCATAATGAGTGTGAATATATAGGGTGCTAGAATTATAATTGTATATTATATAATACAATAATTACAGTTTTATTTACATATACCTATGTACTCTAAGAAGTACTATAATTACACGCTGAAAGCAAGCCACCTCGTTAGTGACTCCAAAAGGGATACAATTAAATCGGTAAAGTTTACCATTAGATTCAAAAGCGGCATATTGCTTATCATCTTCTACAATCATGATTTTATACGTTCTTTACGTCGATTGTGCTAAATATGGAGTATTGAATTACCTTTCTTATGTATTTGTCAATGTTAGGAAGTCGGTAAACGTCGAGCAGAGTATAGCGATTAATGATTTGTGAGTAATTTATTAACGTACGTTTTTTAAAAGTTTGACTTTTTACTACCAGGATTTGAGCTCTCCACGCTTTCTTCTATTATAACATAAGCTATATAAGCCTAATGATTTCCTGCTTTATAAATACTGAGTCTTCGTCAGAATAATGTCTTTATTTAATGGCTATTAGAGCTTACACTCAGGTGAAATTTAAGAAAATAATTTTACAGGACATATCTTGTCTAAAGGCGATAAACATACTCGTATAGTAAGATATGATTTTATTCTACCAAATGTAATGCCAATTTTAAAGTACTTTTAATTAAATCATATCAGATCAAAAAGTCTGCGCAAATATTTTGAAGCACTGTGATATTCAGAATATTAGCATTTTCTTGCAATATAAGGTCAACAGCAAGTTAATCCTCTATTTAAGAAATTAGAAGTTAAGGCCATCACTATTTCGCCAGACTGTTGATAAAGTTTGAATTTATTTTAATTAATAATGTAATAGACTAGAAACTTTATAGCGCTCCCAGTATATATGAAGCAATTGGCTGGTTTTTAGTTAGCTATGGCTATTACAGTAGTTTTTTTTAGAATATTGGATTAGAGAAAAATAGAACAGGCTAAAAGTACTGAAGAAGTAACTTTTCTTTTTTGTGAGATTTAGAACAACATTCATTAAAAAAATAGTTCTTTTTAGTAGTTGTGACATATACGTTTAGTAGCTGGATAGATTGAGTAAGAGTAAAATTATTTCATAAAAAAAACAATTGCCTCGAGAAGTAGCAGCTGAAAGAATTATTTTCAGAATCTTCTCTAAAATAAGAATTTATAGTCACTGCATTTTTATAGCCTTGTTATTTTTCAGCATGTATGTGTTCGGTTTCAAGGGCTCGAGCTTTTCTTATTGTTTCATCAATAGTCAATGTCTCACTACCAAGTATGTGCTGATGAATTTAGGAGGATGAAAAACTGTTTTTAAAAGCATCCTGAATACAAATATCTCGATGCTCTGAAACTGAAACGACTTTAAAATTAAAAACATTGCTAAGTAATTTCAATTCTCGAAATAATTGCTAATAGAATCACCGACTTGTTGTTTTCTCATAGCAATCTGATGTCGAGCAAAAACTTTTGTTTTGATATAAATTGAGTCAATAGTTTCTACGGCATCTTCATAATTTTTATTCATAAATGAGTTTATACGCGTCGTGAGTCATGTAATTAATAATTACCTTTAATTTATTTTTGGAAGTAGTGTATTCCCTTGCGTCTAAAAAGTTAGTAGAGGTAACCAGTCAGTACTTTCACTCTTTAGCTGTGGTAGGAGAATCAAATTGGGTTTCAAATCTGATTGGGCGTAAAAACTTATCCATGATTACAACTAGTAAGCTTCAGTTATTAAATAAACTAAATCGTGATAAAAGATAAATAAAACTGAAGTAAACTTAAGAAGCTTTAATTCATATAAAAGAGTATATTAAAATTATTGGTGAACAAAGCTTAAAGTATGTGAGTTAGCGGTAGAGATCAGGGTACTTAACTACTCAAATGTTATATAAAAAGGTTAGATTATTATATTATTTAATACTACTCAAGTGTTACCGACCACTACACACCACCAAAACTGAGTGCTTGGTACCCTTCCTATGTGTGCCTATGTTATTTTGTGTATGACTATATCCCTTGTTCTGCGTGCGTTGCTGTAGGTGAAAGTCGTGGAATCTGCAAAATATTGGTGTTTATAATTGCAATATTTATATAATAAATATTTATACGTATATAGTATTAATTATGGTTTTGTGACAAATTGTTACATCATATTTATTTTATTTTTATTATAATCATGACGGTTTAGTATTATTTTTTTTGTTATATTTAATGTGTTTTTCTCACGAATCTGTACAATATATAGGAGTCACAAATTCAGGAAAGTTTTGCTGTAAGTTTATTATTTTAATTACATTAAAAAAATTAAAACACTAATAAAATTGATTAATACTTTTTTCATAAGAGAAAGCGTAGTTTAACAAACATATTTGGCCTAAAACTTAAAACAGTTAACAAAATATGCAATGTACATGTGTGTGCACACTTGATGGAATAACATACAAATATAATTATATAAATATGAATTATTTACTTTAAGCTTTTTATTAATTTACACAATGCACTCAAACTGTTATATATACGTATTAAAAGAAGGACGTCCAAATTATAAGATTACAACACGTGTAAAAAAATAAAAAAGGATATTTAAGTGAAATTTACAAAATATAATTTAAAGTATGTCGTTGTCATCGACATAATTACTATTAAGAAGTATATGTTTCTTAATCCTGGCAAGCAAATGTATGCCTTCTCGTCATTTAAAAATCATTTTCCATCCAAAAACTCCTATAATTCATTAAAAACATGACAAGCAGGTTCTGCGTAAGATAAGTGTTGTGGAGTTTTACATGGATAGGGAATAGTGATACACCACAAGTTCCGCATTCCCCTCTTTTATCTTCAATTCCTTTTTAAACCTTATCAGTGGCTCACAATATGCTGAAGCCATGACAGTGATGCTTGAGGAGTAAAAAAAGGATTCAAAGATCTTACTCTTTGAAAACTTGACTTTAAATGTTTTGGTTGATGATGATTGGGCATGGCGACAGAATTTTAAATTCTTTTCAAGTTCCAATTGAGTCAATAAAATATTCTCGTAATGCATCTGCATACAAAACTCTAATTTGACGATGTAATCACAATCCACGGTTTTTGTATATATCTTGCACAAATCTTCCTATAAACAAGTCTTTCGGTTACGATTGCATCCAAGAACCTTATGAGATGTGTGGGTAACTTTCTTTGATTGTCGAGAGTAAAATGACGATCATCACGAACATTTTTTATCAACTTATTGCCCAAGCTCTTCTGAAATTATGGACAATCTCCCACTGCATTTATTATCAAGCGTCTCGGTAAACGCTTCTTTAAATAATTTAACTTACTTGGTGACATGTTTACATGTCATTATTTCGGATCCTTAGGTTTCAACAAGTTGACCATGTCTAATTGTGTCAGATTCGTTACGTAAACTAATGAACCGGATAATTGAGCGAATCTCACACTTTCTGAAGGTTTGAGCGAACGAAGGACGAAATATTTAATGATAAGGCTACTACGACAGCTTTTCGTTTTGGTTTTAAGTGTTTAATGAATTTTTTTAACCGTTAAGAAAGTCTCTTTACGTCAATGGTGCCAATAAAGAAACAAATTTTAATGTTTCTTGAAGTCCATCGTACTTTTATTGAAATAAAAGTTATGGAAATTATAATATTATTTAACTTTATCCATATTATATATTAAACATATTTACAACATATATTTTTTATAATAATACGCTTAATTCTTAATGTTTTAAGATAACAATAATAATCCAGTGGGTGAGATTATTACTTTGAATTCAATTTTATCATTATTAAACATTTTGTAACACATTTTAATGTTAAAAAAAATTTAATTTGAAAAAAAAAGTGGGAAGGCCGATTGTGGATATTCTTCCTTTGTCCCTTCGATCCTTAGAGAAATTAGTGGTTTATTATAATTATTAAGATTTTAATGTAATGATATTGCATTAGAAAATACGATTCTGAGTGAATCTCAATATATTGCATTATATTATACAGATAATCCATTCCAAAATTTACCATGAATGTAAATTACATATGTAAATATGCAAAATAAATTTTAAAACCCTATGATCAATATTCAAGGAATTATCATTTCATGATAAACATTGTCAGTCACGATTTTCTAAATATTTTGTGAATATACTTAATAGTATATGAATAGGCTTCTATGAAAATTGCATACCTTTAAACAAAAACTGCATGTAATATTAAATATTTTTGGAAAAAATTCAATGCTCTCTATTTAACCAAAAAGAAAATCCAATCAGTTTCAAAATTTTACTAAACGTAAATATTACTTGTATTAATACTCAAAACAATTTTCATGTTCCTACGATCCAAACTCAATTAATAATAAAAAAATTTAAAAAATTAATATAACGGAAATCGCAATTTCACCCATTTTCCGCTTCTCAAGGAAAAACTTTTAAGAAATTCAAAAAATGAGCTAAATAAAGTACAACTAGATGAAATTCGGTATAAAAAGGGTATCCTATTTGTGGTAATCGGACCAATATTTCTACCCGAAAAAATGTTTTTATATATCAGAAAAAAAAATTTATAAAAAGCATATAAAAAGAAATTGTCTGTCACGATTTTCAAAATATTTTGTAGAAAGATAAAGTAATATATTATTAGGGTTCTGTAAAATTTTCAAATCAATAAACCCAAAATTGTATGTTACATTAATTTTTTTTTAAAAAAAAATTCAAAGCTTTATATTTGGCTAAAAAGACAACCAATTTTTTTCAATATAAAAATATTTATAATTATCATAAATTAACCTACTACTACTGTATTATAGTAGGTTGTGGGTATCCAAATGTGCTGATGTAACCACCCTTTCCATAAAATTTTAGAAATAAGGAGACCAAACGGAATAATACAAAACAAATTGGTTGAATAACGCCGAAGTTTCTTTAGATCTCGGAGAAGCTAGGTTAGTGCATTCGAGAATACTACTAAGCGAACCCAATCAGTTAAACTGTAAATTTTATTAATTTATCAAATAATGTTCAACCGATAAATTATTTATGATAACTCATATTACTATATACCTACGCTTGTATTTATTCTACTAATGATTAGGTGCAACTTATTCAACTATAATTTATAACTATAGGACGTAACATAAATTTATTAACAGTTGTAAAAAAACTGTGCTCTGATAATAATGCCCAATTGGCTAAAAATCTATTTTTATTGTTCCATAAGCCACTTCATTAATTTTTGTTTTACAACTTAGTTTTGATATAATAAACATTTTTAGATTCTGAACGGAACAAGGAATTTATCAAATCTATAAAAAAAAAATTTTTTATGTATGAAGACACTTATATGGATAGAAATAATTGTCCGATTACCACAAGAAGAGTATGCTTTTGATAACAAATTGCATATAGTTGGTACTTTATTCAGTTCATTTTTTGAATTTCCCAAAAGTTTTTCTTTGAGCAGATAAAAACTACCGAAAAATGGTAGAAAATCGGCAATATAACGGTTTCATTATTTTAAATTTATTTATTTATTGATTACTAATTAAGTTTAGATTGTAGAAACTTGAAAATTATTTTTAATATTTACATTCGTAATTTACACATGTGGTAAAATTTTGGAATGGATTATCAGTATAGTATATTGTAATATATTAAGTTTCGCTCAGAATCGTATTTTCCAATGCATTATCATTGTATTCAAATTTTAAGTATAATAAACAACTCGAAATTTCTCCGAGGTTCCGAAAACACAAAAGAGGAACGTCAAAAATCGACCTTCTCATTTTTTTTAAATTTTACGCTTTAAGATGATTCACATATTATATGAAATATTATTATTATATATTATATGATATATTATTATTTATTATGTCAGTAACAATGAAATATAAATTTTACATTAACTTAATTATACAATTGTCCTAAATATAAAATAGTTATATAATTTTATAAATATCTTGTTTGTTATTAATTGTTATTAGATACTAACATTAAAATACCACAATTAAGCAGTAAATATTGTTAATAATTTAAAAAATATAAAAAATATTTATTTTATAAATTATTTAGCGATAAATTATTATTTTTTGTACTGCTTTTTATGTAACCGTTGTAGGTATAATATTTCACTCCAATGATATTTTATGTCTAACCTAATAACTAATCTAACCTATATTACATTTATTCCACAATTTATATAAATCACCATTTTGATGAAAAATATACTCTTAAACTTTAACTTCAAATTTTACATACCTAATTTAAAAAGTAAAAAGTTTTTTTTTTAAATATTTTTAGTAGACTTATTAACTAAAAAAAAAAATTATAGAATTAACATTGCCTAATTATTTGGCATCAAACCATTTGTCAAGTAATAGTTTAAAAACACCTTCATTAAAAATATAAATTTTTCACAAAGATATTATTAAATAGATCATAATAAGATATAGATTTATTGATATTTCTTATAAAGTCATAATATCTTTTGATTTAACCTAACAAGAAAGTAATTTTTTTTACATTTTCACATAACATAATAAAAAATTTTGTGGTCCTAACTTAAGCCGACTCAGTTCTATCCTAAATTAGTCTTTAGATCTTACCAGACCTTGTCAAAATTCCTACCAACTTTATTTAATCTAATCTTTTTTTGTGTGATTTGTTACCTACATATTAAGCCTATTTTTTATTATATCACAATTTTGTTTCTCTAAATGAATAGTTTTAATTTTTAATATAATTAATACAATTATTTCTTAATTTTAATGTTATTAGCAAGTGATATAAATAGTGAGATTATTATTTTATAATTAATATAATATTTAAGATTGTAATATTGATTGAAATGTCGGGGGTTTAAAAAACTATAATCTCCTAAAGTTTTTTGAAATATTTATTTCATCTTATTATTTAAAATATATTTTAATATGTGACCCAATATAATTGATGAGATATATTTTGTTGTTGAATTGAAAATATCCACATAGCACAAAATTAGCAGCTGTATTTATAGGTGACTTCACCTTCTAGTTAACATCGATTAAAATAGGTTGCTGTTGTTAATTTGTCAACGTGTGATCTAGACAAGTTTGAGTTTTCAATATTCTAGATCCTAGAACTGCACCATCCATAAATGTTACAAAATGTACAAAATTAGTAGGTCAAACAAGCAATTAGGCAATCGATTAATACGATTTGTTATTAAAAAAAGTTGTATGTAACATTCTTTATTCAGAAAACACATAATAGTTGGGCCGAGAACGTTATTTTATATTACCCGCGTAAAATATATTAATTTTGTTCAAATCACCCTTGTAAATAAAATGTTAACAAATTAAAACATATAACATAATATGATTTTAATTATATTGCCGGGTTGGGACAGTTATAAATAAAGGTTAGGAAATATACGAGCTAAAGAATCTACACAAAATATTTTAAATATTTGAATTGTACTGGCAATGTTTTTTTATATTGCTTTTCTTCATCTTCGTGCTCATATTTATCTTCTTTCATAATTAATATCTTTATCTTCATCGTTCGCATTGGCGTTGATGAACCCAGCTAAATGCAAATGACAATGATAATTGGCAATGCGTAAAAACATTCGTTCGTGAACCTATTCACTGAAAATTTACGTTATAAGGTATTCAATATTTTTTTATTTGTTACTTATATAATTTAATGGTTCGTTATATCAATCCAGTCTATTTAAAACTTGAACTTACATTTAAACTAAACATTTGATCTAATATATTATCGTATTCTGCCCTCGGTCTTCTTCTTGCATTGTTTTTTTCAACATCTCCTTTAATTATTTTCTATAACAAACTTTCATCCCTTAATATGTGTCCTATTGCCCCGTCTTGATTTAATATTTTTTTATATTTGTCGTTGTTTCTTTAATTTATATCGTACTTCCTTATTCGTTACTTTTTCGATTCATGGGATTTTAAGCATCTTCCTGAAGTACTGCGTTTTAAAAGCTTCTAGCCTTTTATTTATATTAAGATTATTTTCTAGGTTTCATATCCAAGAGCGCTACACTCCATATAAACCTTTAGGAATTTCTTTCTATTATGCAGTTCAATGCTATTGGTAGTTAATATATACCTATCATTTGCTATTCTGCAGATTATATTTGTCTTGCAGTGGTCATCCTTTATGAGATTGCTTTCTAGATGTGTTGTTGTACTTGCTTTAGTTGTTCATTTTCGATATTTATATTAAGTCGAACCGGATTAGTTTTACTGTTTACTATAACTTTCGTTTTACTTTTGTTCAGTTGCATTTCATACCTCTTTTTAAGCAATCCATTTATTGTAACTAGAGTATTTTGTAGGTCGTCTTAATTTACAACGCAGAAATTATAGCCGTAAAACTTAAGGTAGTTACCATTCTTGCTCTTATCCGAACTCTTTTCTGTATTTCAGGTCTTAGTTTTTTATTGCTTCTACAATGTATAAGTTGAACAGCATTAGGGATAAGATACATCATTGTTTCATTCTTTTTTTTTTTTAATTTTTGGTTCCTTTCCCATCTATATCTATTAAGACTCTTTAGCTTTTGTACATATTATAGATAAACTATCTATCATTGTATTTTATTCCTATTCTTTTTAAGATTTCTTAAATTTCCAAGACATCTACAGTCTTATTTTTCAGTATTTGCTCAATATTTTTTTTTTACAATTTTCTTCTGCAATGCCATTAAAGCGGTGTTAATGTCATTAGTGCGTCTCTACATTTCCTGTCATATTTCCTTTCGGTTTCATCGTTTTTTAAATTTTATTTACTTTCTATCTTAAATATTATTTTTATTTTACATTTTTCATGTTTTAATTCTGATTCTATGATTAAGAGATTGTGATCACTGTTTATATCTGCTCCGGGGTATGCTTTGCATTGCTTATTTTTGTTTTAAATCATTTGTCATAATGTAATCAATTGGGTACCTAACTATATCTCCAGGAGCTTTAAAGGTATGTCTTCTTCGTTTATGATTCTTGAACAGGGTGTTTTCTAAAATAAGCTTGTGTTGTGTACAGTATTGTATTAGATCTTATATACGCCACCTAAATAAAAGAAAGTTATTTCTAATATTTTCTAAAAACGCAAACTGTAGTAAATTTCCTTATTGCTCGTCTTGGCCTACCGATTTTAATACGATTATTCATATGTTTAATATCTGGAATAATAATGGAATTACCTTAATATAATAAATAAATGATTAGGGCACCTATATACTATGAGGGTTCTAAAAAGGGCAATTGTAGAGTAAGAAAATTGAGGCAAGTAATAAAGAAATAGTAAATAGTTTTTTTCTCTACGACTGCCCCCTTCTGAACAGTACCTCACATTATAGCAGTGTATAGATGTCCTATCTGTTTCTTTATTATCTATGGTATTACCTCACCGCAATATTACATATATGTTATGCGACGCCTTTAATGACCTTTTCCCACCACTAGGTAAAATACTTAGTCCACTGAACTGAATACATGGAACGCGTATAAGATTGGAAAATTTGTTCCAATGCTGGTCGTCGCCATATTTATTCCATTTGAATGGAATATACATAAATTATGTTATTATTCTTCAATGTAAATATAATAATAATTATTAATAATATTATAATAATAATCTTATTCGGGAATTAAATACGATGCGCTTTTCATATATTTTTTGTTTTATTTAGTTCAGTGCTGTAGTCTAATATAAAGACCGCTGCGTAACTATAGCAGTGATAGATTTATTTTATTTTATTGACATAAACATAACCGTTTTTGTTAATCATTTGAGCAACATCTTCTAACACAACCACTATACTACCTAGTAACGCCTATGATTGTATCCGTGACTGACTCCATTCTCTCGGTGAACATAATAAAGACTGTTCCTGTCATTGTCAATAGATAGATGTCACGTACGAAGTTAATGCTAGTTTTATAATTGACAATGATCAACAGTTGTGTATCATCTTGTCTTAACCGGTCGCGATGGGATTAGCACCGACATAGTGGTGCTGTTACGTTTTTAAGCCATATTTTGAATAATACTATTGACCATTTTATAAAGTATTTACTTCACAAGGTACGTGATAATTGATCGACGCCTTAATAGAAATTAATTTACATAATACTAATGTAATATCATAATAAATATTACATTTCTTTAGAAGTAAAAGGGACAAGATATCACTCTTAAGAGATATTCCCATTTTAAACGGCGTTTTTATTTATTATATTATGATATGTTAATAGATTTAAAAACGAAACTTATGGAAATGAGTAAATATTTTTGTTATCTTATTTTTATTACAAACTACAATATATTTTAGAGTACGGGTGATTGAAATGTAAAAGTGGTTCTTGAAGGATAAGGGTACAAAAAAAGAACACTGATGATATATTCGAAAAATAATCATAAAGTCTATAAATATAGATGCAATATATGCAATACGCAATATAGCAGAACACTAATGGTTCATTTATAATTAATCCTATATGTTCAAAAAAAAAAAAAAAATTTACACATAGGGTATTATATGCATGTAAGACGACGTTTGCGCATCGCATTATATAATAAAATAAAATAGTTTTGATCACTGTAATTGACTGACGTCGACTAATAAAGTCATCGTACGTAATGGCAGCGTAGGAGATAACGTCGTCGTCGTCCGTGCAATCGTACATTCATCATTTCTAATCCTAAATTAGAGTTAATAGTGGACCCTGTTGAGCAGCCTATAGTACGCTCACATCAAATACGTCTCAATTATAGCGCGCTGGATGTTGTCAAATCATTAGTTTGCAAATATGGCAGGTTAATTGTGTTTGGCGAAACTTGGAAAATTCAGAGAGGTTGAAAGTATTGTCAGGTATAGGCAGTCTTCTAATTATTTGTCATGCTAGTTCAAGTTCATTTAGATTTGTGAAAGACTCAAAATTAGTTATTCGTTGTAAATCGTGTTCATCTGAAGACTACCACTCTCAAATGAACACTCGTGTTTTTCATTCTTTAAATAAATTTTCTTAGCATCATTTTTTGGGTGATTGCCAATG